>BGPR01004408.1:0-112850 GCA_013235015.1 Araneus ventricosus | reverse complement strand
ATGGCTATTATGATATGGAATTTGTAATTTTGAATCGTCATCAAATGACAAGAATGATACTTGAGATGATACTCTCCTCTCCTAACTTCCACACCAGCATGAGGAGTACAGATTTAATATGCACAGGCCCACCTGCATGGCTCATCTGTGGTAGAATCTGGTCATGAACCTTTTGGCTCTAAAACTGAGACTCTGCTACCAAGGCACTGTGGGCCTTGTTATTTTCAGGGATGAGATTTTTCCGCTTTTTGGCGGATTTCCACTTTTTTTATTTTGTTGAAATGAAAAATTTCCGCTTTTTCTTTTTTCCCCAAAAAAAATCCGCTTCCTCCCTTTTTTTAATTACAGTGATTTGGACTCCGTGTTCTTAAAAAAATTAAGAGATATCCGTGCCTCCTTTTGCAAGAAATGCTAAGAAAAAAGACCCTTGTGAATGAAGATTATTTTTTTTTTCAGAATAATCTGGATTTTAAAGTGAAAAATTTGTTGAAAACCAAGTAGAATCTAACTAATTGCTTACTGTCATAAATTTTTAAAAATTTCATTTACAGTTAAAATCTTATTTTTAAAAATATTTTTTTTTTTTCATTTTTTAATATTATTCTAGTTACAAATTAGTTGAGTAAATAACAGTTGTAATTTCAATTTGCTTAAAAATTAAGTAAAATTGCCATCAGTAGATGGACTAGAAAAAGTGCCGATCCAATTCGGTCAAGACCAAAAAAATGGTGTCCTCCTAGAAGGGCGGCCATTTTCTTTTTTTCTCCACAGGTCCTTATGCACTAGGGACCTTTTGAAGAATGGGGCTCAAACTCGCAATTTTCCCACATCCTAAAATCAAAATTCTGCCACATGGCTAAGACACTTTGGAACTTAATTTCAAAGGTTGGAATTTATTGGCTTGACTACTTGAAGGATTAAAGATGGACAAAATAAAAAGGAATTATTCAGTTAACTTTAATTCTTGATGTGTTGAGACTAATCAATGTATTTTTGTCAATACATCCCTTTTTTATATACATTTTTTATTCATAAAACAATATTCTTTAATACAGTGAGTTTCTATGTTATTTTTAATCACATTGATGCTTTGTTTCTCACCCTCAGCTCTGCTCAAGTTTGAGGATAATACCATCATCTTTCCTTCAGTACAAGTCAACTCTTATAAATGAATATCGGAAACTCGGAAGTCTACGTCTTGCTAATGCTAGAAGTGTTATAAAGATAGATGTCAACAAAACACGAAAAATATATGATCTGCTTTTAGAAGAAGGTCTTATTTCAAAATCTTGATTTTTACAGTTTGATATAAATTTTGTATGTATGTATTTGTTCAAATAAACCGATTTCCTTACATAGCTTCTATATGTTACTAGTCTGGTTAAGTTCGATGTAAAATGTCACCTTGAAATGTGTAGTGTCAAATCTTGTCATCATTAACAGAACATTTCAAATTATTTGAATACTTATCAAAACAAAAAAGTAACCTGGATGGTCTAAAATTCAATGTTAAATTCTAGTTGCAGTAATTTTTTAGTGCTGTGCGCAAAGCTTTTTTTTTTTTCTGTTCTTACTCCTGTCTTTGAAATAGTCATCGAGCAGTGGTAGCTTGTTCACTTTATCTGCATAGCTGCAGCATCCTCTGTAATTATTTGAAAATTTTATTATTTTCTTTTAATATATGCATATTTAATGTGCTGTTGTTTGTGTGTTATGGTATCTTACAGAGATTAAGTCAGCGTTAAAATTCACGATAGGTTCCCTTCATAATAGCCAAACAAAAGGCCTATGTATTTCTCTACTTGATTTTGCTGTCCTATTTCTTTAATAATTTATACATGGGATGAGCAGTATTAAAATGAAAGTCAGTGAAATCCAACAGAATAAAATGTAATGATATGAATTCTGTATCAAAATTTCTTGATGAATCATTGGCTTGGATCAGATCCTTGTCAAATCCAAAAACTCTGTTTTTCAGAAAAATCAAAGCTTAATTTGGGAAGTAAATCCATACTTATAAAAAGCAATCTTTGTGTGCGTGTGTGTGTCTGCGATGTCCAGACGAATCTATCGCACTTGCAGCCATGAAATTTGGCACACAGGTAGTCGTAATGGTGACTGAATGCACCTCGAAGCCGGAATTTTAAAATTTAATCTAGAAAATATTTTATTTAATGTTTTGTGTTGTTTTGGGTGATTTTTCGCACTCATTTCTCAATAGCATGGCTTCGAATAATTGTACGAAAACAACAGTTACACCATCGGAAAGAACGAACGTTTTCCGTTCTAATGAAGTTTGTTTTGTACGTCCAATGTTATTTACTGAATTTTGAGAAGTTTTTGAAAAATAGTCACTTTTATGGTAATTTTTAATAAAGATTTCTTCAAATTATCGCTTCTAACATCTTTATAATTTTTCATTTTTTTTCAACTTATAATTGGAATGTTTCTGTCGGATTTAAAACAAGAACGGTTAAAATATCTTTTTTCGTTTTTTTTTTAATTAATTTTTCCCTGATCAGTTCAAACAGTTTTTTGCTAGCGAGATTTAACACCGAGAGTTTCTCCGGACAAGTGACCTTCCTCGCTGCAGGTGATGTCATATGCTTTCATTTGCAGCATGCATTTCTACAATCCGGTGTGTATCTTTTGTTTTCAAAACTTCTTTGTGTCATTGTGGGCATTCTTTTTTCCCATTTTGTTGAAGTCCTGATTCCACGGGCAACGCCGTGTGCATACTCCTAGTTGTATATAGAATGCTTCTGAATTCTTGGGGAAACTGCTTCTTTATTGAATGAAGGATTTAAAATAGTTCTGTACCCAAAAGATATACCATGTGCACTATTCTTTGGGTACATAGCTCAAAATGGAAAAGTTAGGATTTACCAAGGCCATTAAAATGTTGTAATGTCTCATAAAATTACTATTTACGTTACATACAAAAGACCAAGAAAATTCATGAAGAGAATAGCTGATGTTAGTTATGGGCATTTAATTGTTTAATTAACTGCCTATTTAATAACAGTCTGTGAACGATAGTCAAAATGAGAAATAGGGGATTATAAATCAGTTTGCAGTTCAATTAGTTGCTGGTCATACTAACAAAAGAAACTTGTGGTTACCCAGTGGAGGTTATGAAAATTACTTTACCTTTTATGTATTTAGAATGTTTTCAACAAATTTGAAAAGGTCAAAATAATGCTGCTGACATGAACCAAAATGGTATACTTTAATTGCAGCCATTGATTCAAATATATCTTTCCTCTATTGTCAGGATCTTATCCATGTGGAATTTCTGCCTGTGTATTGACATATCTGAGAATTCTGAAGCATTTACTTCAACTGTTTCATTAGGTAAAACCTTGATACTTTTGCTGATTAAAGTTATGTGCCTTGTACATCCACCATACTCATTTTTTACCTATCTCACTTTAATAACTTTCTCTTCCCTGTTTTGTTGTCAAACCAACAACCTCTTTTGAAAATGTGCAAACGTTATAAACTGGAGGCGACTTTTGTAAATAGGCACTGTAGTCAGATGATAAGGACATCATCTGAACACACAGGCATTCCATTCCCCAGACTTTCATATCCTACTAACATGAGTACATTTGAGTTTTCTCAAATAAAGTGTGATGGATATTCAGTGGAATTGAGATTCAACTCTTATACTAATTAGTAAAGAAAGAGTTTACTACTAGATTAATCATTTTCAGTATTCTCTCAAATGAAATTCACTCTCGGATATGGGTGACTTTGTGATATTTCAAACATTTGGTGTATTATGGCAAGGAATTGAAGACTATTCCAAAAACAAAGAACTTCAGATACAATTTCTGGACTTATTTTTATCATTGTATTATGCGGACATAAAGTATATATTTCCTTTTAAAGGGCAGTAATGTATTGTCCTGTGCTTTCCGGTTCTGAACTCATTCACTAATATTTTTTCTCTAATTATATGTTATGAAAACTACTATGATATGCAATTTTGATTAGAAATGCTTAACAAGTTTTATGCTTTGGCATTATTCTTAAAGTCTCATTATTTTGCGTAGTTATCAAAATTTTATAAAATTCAGAGAACTTTGAGATCAAAAGCTCTGTAAAATGTTGAGATAAGAAAAAAAAGAAGGAAAATATCATTTCATCCAAACCCATACAGACAATCATTTTAGATTTGTATCATGAAAATGCATGAATAATATTGATAGCACTGACATAACATGATACTAAATATTGTGACAAAATTGTCTTGTGGGTGTACGTGAATGCAGTCCAATAAGCAAGATTTTAAAAAATAAAGCTCTTTATTATACAAATATTCCGAGCAAAGAAACGTGGCACAAGTATTAACACGGCACTAGTAAAAATTCACAACAGAGACTACCAATAAATCTCAACACAGCGCTCAAAGGTTTCTTGTAAACTCATCAAATTCCAACCGACTCTTCTTGGCTTGAGAGCTTGCCTTTATACTTTTCAACAGGAAGTAACTTCATTACGTAGGAAGTGACATAATCTCTAGAAAGTTCATGAGGCCAGTAGAAATAGGTTGAAAGTTCAAGGTCCTTCTAGAAAATTCCTTTTGTCGCCAAAATGGTCGCGAAATTTGTCGCCAAGATTAGGATCTGAGGGAAACGACTTTATAGCTTTGTAACAATATTTTGCGTCCAGCGTGTTAGTGAATTAAATGCTTATACTCTATTAATCTTTCATCTAATGAATTTTTAGCAAGGAACACCATTGGACCTGTACACTATATGATCAAAAGTATTCGGACACTTTTGAATTTACCTATTTTTTTAATTTCTCCAAAAAGGCTAGCAAATGTACTTGAACTTCGATCATGTGATGACTAGGCTTCCACTCACAATTTACAATGAAGATTTGGTCACGAGTGCATTTAGGGGACCGACCAAAAATTCATGAAGATGAAAAAAGATTTCAGCTCGCCCCGTTTCACAAAAAGCTATTAATGATCTTCAAATTTCATCAATATTTATGCTTGAAATGCTCATTGCTTACATGCATTTTCGTAAAAATAGCACTTATATTCTGAAAGATATAAAGGTTTTCTTTAAATAACCCTAATTTTCCCGCATGTTTTTTGTTTATAAAATGCAGAGTTTTCAACCAAATTATATGAAACTTACAGAATACTCGACTATATGCAAGAGAAGTATTGCATTGAAATTTGAAGTAAATACTTTGAATATTAGTAGGAAATATGAGTATTTGTAGTAAATAATATTTTACTGCGCATGAGCAAGACATATCATAATTTTTCTTTCACGACTTCAAAGCTTAATATATAGGGCAACTTATATAAAAATTCCAGTTGAATACCATTAGGGATTTGTGTTTCTCTCTTAAGAGAAACAAAATGATGAGGGATTTTCCACAAATTGTTTTTTTAACTTGAATTTTCGAATAATTTGATAGAATTTAATAAAAGTTGAATATGCTGAATACTTGGGCATACTTATAAAATACATAATTTGAATTGCAGTTCGACAATTACTATTTGAAGATTTAAGTTTAAAACATATGAATTTGTGTAAAAAACTTCAGCATTTTGTTTGTCTTAGAGAGAAACACAACTCTGCAATGCTGATGTCTTTCTAAATCTTAATGGTATTCAACTGGAATTTTTATATAAGTTGTCCTTATATTTCTAGCTTTGATGTTATGAAATAAAAACTATGCTAAGCCTTGCATGTTCACATTAAAAAAATTATTTACTACAAATTCTCATATTTCCTGTAATATTCAAATTTTAATACGATGCTTTTTTTACATATTGTCGAGTATTCTGTAAGTTTCGTATAATGTGGTTGAAAACTCTGCATCTTATAAGCAAAAAACATGCAGGAAAATTTCGAATTTTTTAAGTAAACCTTTATATCCTCCAGAATATACGTACTATTTTTACCGAAATGCATGCAAGTAATAAACATATTAAGCATAACCACTGATGAAATTTGCTGAATTCCCTTTTCATCTTCATCAATTTTAATGCCTTGAAATTTGTGGAAACTTTATTCATAATTTCAACAACCACAACTGTGGATGCAAGCTATATTCAATTTCGAATTATACTGAAATGCAATACGATCAAGTTTTACCAATTGATTTAATCGATTCATTTGCATGCTTAAGCGACTATTGCCACAATGTTCGTTTCGATCTAATGCAGCAAAATCATCACAATTAATACTAAACATTAAGAAACGTACAAAACATTAAAAAATTTAACTTCATAAAATTTAACAACAGCACTCGATCTTACTTCTATGCATGCGCGACAACATTTCTTACCTTGTGAACTTCAATGTTCTATATTTTTTTCAATGTAATTACAATAAATTAAAAGTTCTTTCATACTCACAGTAAAAAAAAAAGAAACTGATTTCAGACTCTTAATAGATGGCCGAGTTTCCAAAATATGATAAAAAATATCAAAAATGCTCTTAGTTTCAATGTTATTTAAATAGTTGACACCCAAAATCCAATATGCTGCGTCATTCTAAATATTGTTTTTGAAAGCTTTTTCTATCCCTTAGATTTGAAATTAAAACGTTTGTTAAATTGCTGGAGATGGGTATTTCAAACAATACCGAAATTACAGACATAAATGCTTTTTCTTCCCCCCTCCTTTTTTTTTTTTTAAATATCTGTAATGTGATGTCCCCTTTCCAATCCTTTATCTCTCTCTTTTTGAAAAGAAAAAGAAGTTTTTGTATAAGAATTCGATCATGAAAAGAAACGAATAAAATAGAGACAAACATAGTTACCGCTAGAGGCATTCTGACTAATACATTCTGAAGAAAGGTGACATAAATCTTTCTTATTCTGGAATTACTTCGTTTGACAGCTCATTGTGGGCCATTTGAAAAGTCTCATATCAATAGTTTATTTTTAAGAATAGTAAAATTATTTATATTAAAACTCTTTCTAAATGTCATAAGCCAAAAAAAAGGCCCAAAATGAATTTAAGGCCAAATGAAAATTGAAGGCTTTGATAAAAGACCAAATTTCCAGAATTTGGCCTTAAAAAGACCAATATGGCAACCCTTCCTCTGTTCTCGAGGTCTACGTGACGCCGAAAAACAACCCTGTTTACAAAAAGTAACCCTGCATTAGGAGTTGCGCCAAGCATTTTATCAACCATTGCCAAACATTAAAATATTATTAGGCCCCTAAATTTTTTTCTAATGGTCAGATCGAGGATTTCAATAGCTTTAAAAATTCCCCGGACAACGCGGATCATTTTGCAAAAAACAGCGCGTAAATCGGTCCAGTAGTTTTCGAGTCTATATGGCGAACACTCAACGAACATTTCCTTTTATATAGAGAGATGTTAAACTGGATGTAAATCATTTTTTATACTTGTGTTGCTGAAATAATGAAAATGAATGCTAAAACATGTAAATTTCACATAAAAAATACACATGAAAATACATAATTTGTGTACAAATAATGATACTCATCCGTATGTATAGAATTCAGTGTATGTATAGAATTCAGTGTATGTATGTTTGTTCCAACATCACTTCCGAATAGCTAAAGGGATTTTGATGAAACTTGGTACACATGTTCCTCATTGACCCACTTGAAGTATAGGAGGGGTAAATAAGCCCTAAGACAATCCCTCGGGGTAGGGTGGGGCAAAGTCTCCAAAATGCATGTAACAAATAGGCCGATTGACTCGCCTGGCGATTTTGATGAAATTTGGTACCAGATTTGGCGTCAAGAAAATATCGCTAAAGGTAGATTTATCGTTACAAACAGCATTGTTATACGCAGGTTTCACTGTATTATATTTGTTTATTTGAAATTTATTTTACGCGAATGGCAACAAAATTATAGTTGTTTAAATATTATTGAACGAAGAAAAATAGGTGAATGAAATAAAAATTTTATGAAGTTCAATATTTGGTCGATTGTCCTGCTAATTTATAATTTGAATTGGTAAAATTTAAATATGATTGCAGCGGAGACTGGCAAGAGGAAGATAACTGAATTAGGCATAGATTTTCAGATTTATTATGCGTCCTAAAGTGACATTAATATTTATTTTAATGGAACTGAGATTTTTCGTATTATCAAAATGTCAATGTTTCAATTATATCCTCATAGAATAGGGTACAATTAACCGATTCCGGAAGTGAATAATATGCATAGATTCGAAAAATTTCGAAAGCTCATAACTTAAGATTTAAAAATTTGATGAAAAGGATACAATATGATTAAATATCTATTATTTTGCACTTAAATATACTGTTTTTGCATTATTCTCAAACGAAGTTTTTTTTTAAATTGTTTTCGTTGTTTAGATGTTGAATTTTATATTAAAATATATCTGTAAGCATTTATGCATTTGTGAAACGTTTTTTTTACTTATTTCTGGGTAGTAGTATATATTATTACGATACTTTTCTTAATGAAAAATATAATTTTTCAGATTTTCAAGTTATATGATATTCAACATTTTAAAATATTTTTTGGGTCTAATAAGATGAAAATAAGTTCAATGTTCTTACGGAAACTAAATCGCATATTGTGCCGACTTTGGGGTGATTTTATCTGAAATCGGTTTTTTCTAAGAGTACCTATCTGTGGTTATGCATTTGCAGATAATCGCATCACAACACATTTTCTACCAGGAAAACAAATATTTTGAAATATAAGTATGTTTTTATTGTGTTATAATGAAAACCTCATATTCTTGCTATATCCCTTACGCTTCTGTTTGACATTTACTATGTAATTCGATGACACCTTCTTTACTATAGTTAACCCTTTGATAGCGGCTGTGGTTTATAAATCACATATATAACAAAGCACTCTCAGGTGGGTTTTTTTTTTTAATTCCGTTTCCTCTCCACAAAATTTTGATAAAAAAAAATGACCGGGCAATGGGTAATCTGTTAATATACTATATAGGTGTGAAATAAATCTTTTTCTGTAAGTTCAAAATTCGTTTTTTATCTCCGAGATGCTGTGAATGTGATTATCTTACTGCCATCTTTTAATTTTTCTCTTTCTTAAAAAATCATCTTATCTCATAAAAAACTGTGTTTTAGGTCAACATCCCTTTTATATTTCATTCAAATTGCCATATTGTTTTTTAAACTTATAAACAAAAAGTTATTTTAATCTAATCAAATTTTTTACTTAAATATCCAAATTTGCAGCCTATTCCTATTTTTCTCAGTGTAGCCACCAGCCTCAGTCTAGTTTAAAATAATTTACATTTAAAGTAAGAACATAAGGTTTTAAAAATCAATGGAATAATTTCATTGGAAATTAATTTCAAAAGGAATAGCCTACTCACCAGATAAGGTTTAGGCCTGGTGAACATCAGCCGATTTGTGTCGTTTGAGCAGTAAAATATAACAATAGTAGCCCACGTGCCCCCTTTGTTGCATCACAGGGGGAATGGGGGTTACTATTGTTATATTTTACTGCTCAACGACACAAATCGGCTGATGTGCACCGGGCCTTACGGTTATACAAAACCCTCTCAGCGTAAAGATGAAATACAGAAGAAAAGGATAGATAAAATAGCCCTGTACCCAAGTTTCGGCGTTCCACAACCGTCTTTGGGGGTTTATTGCCGTCGCAATTCAACCAACCGAATACCGACCCAAGACGCATACACATTTATAACTGCCCGTAGGAACAGGAATGGCGCTAGAGTTTGCCCGACAGGGGGGACAAGTGTAATGAAATTGGTCTCAAATTTTCGCCAGATTATTATTTATCAACTACAGTTGAATACCCCGTACAAAAATTTTCCCCGACGGGGGGGCACAGCATCCCTGGTCCCCCCTCTGGCACCACCCCTGCGTGGGAACTGTACTGAGGTCTCTGCAGGGCCTTAACGAAGGGGTGGCGAGATTGGCCATAAAGAAATACTTGGACATTTTCATTCTTTCCCAAGGAGATAAATTAGTTTTAAAGAGGTGAGGCTCAAATTATTTCTGTATTTTTAAATTGCTTTTGTTGTATTAAAAACTAGCCGCTTACTACTGCCAGCTGATTCGCCCATTTTATTAATTATATAATTATTTAAGACAACCAATTTTACAAACATCAACTTATTTAATTTTTTGCAAGCTAATTTGACCTAAATTTTAAAGCAATATGTTTTACATCTAAAAAAATTAATGACTTTGATTTTTACATTCAATTGTTAAAAAAGTCTTAGGCATAATGGCTCTTTAATATCATTAAATTCAACGAAAATTAATTTTTATTTTGATCATGCATAATTCAGATTTGAATTACACTTAATTTATCTGACTATAACTTGAATGTTTTACCTAATTATTACAAATAAATAAATGGTATAGTTTCCATTGAAGATTATCTGCGCTGAATGAAAAAATGAATTAAAATGAATGAAATTTTAGATCATAGCTAAAAAATAAATGTATCTAAATAATATAGTAAATTTATTTAAAAAGTAAATTTATTTCAAGTAGCAAAGAATTAACAAAAAATTAGACTAAAAAAACTGGAAAACCAACGAAAATGACAGCATTTCAGAGGCGGCGGCGGGGGGGGGGGGGGGGTGCTAAAGTTTTTCTAATTTAGGTAACTTCAAAATAGCAGATAATAATTAATTTTATTATTTAATTAAAAGGTAATTAAGTATTAATTAGCTAATTTGATTATAATAATTAATTAGTTGGAATAATTAGCTAAATGTCGGTGCAGTAAGAATTGTCTGACTGAACGATAAGCAATAATAGAAAATGGAGAATTATGAACATAAATCTCAGGAAATGAAATGTACCGCAAGGATATTGAAAAAAATTTGGAGATTATTATCTAAATTTCATAACAAAATAAAATAATAACCGAGACAAGTGAAAATAATAATTAACAAATTTTAGATCTATAAATGCAATATCTTCATATCTCTAATAATAATAAGGGAGAATGTGTGTGTTTGAGTGTGTATTGGTTCTCTACAGAGCAGACCGCTGGACCTAGAGCTATGAAATTTGGCACAAACCTACTTTAGAGGATGGGAATGTGCACCTCGGAGCCCTTTTCTGAAATTTTATTTAGAATTTTAATTAATTAAAAATTAAGCGAAATTTTGGCGTTTTCCAATAATAACTTCCGAAAATATTACAGCACGAAAATCCTTTTTACGCCATCTGAAAGTTCAAAAAATTACCTTTTCAATGATATTTTATATGAAAGTTCACGGCCCTAGATACATCATCAATGGTCGCTTCTCCATCTCAATTTTCCATTTTCGAGAAAAATCCCCAAAACACTACTTCATTGCACATTCTCTAGGAGAGGAAATCTTGACTGTGTTCCCAATCTCAACAACCGGACCGATTTTACTAATTCTCACTTTGCAAGCATAGCTAAGAAATCAGAATGCTCCACGTTTATTGTGCAAGTTTAAAATAGTATTTTTGATCAGCACCAGCATAAATTTGTAAAAATATTTTAAGGCATAATTTAAAACAGTAGTTTTCATTGTTGCAATTTGATTCAAACCGTTGCTAAATAATATTTAATTCCGTCTTTCACTTCCATTATTGAAAGCTAAGGTAATGTCCTAATGGATTTAACATTCTTTTTTGTTTCATCAATTTTTCTGTTAAATCTGTAAACGAAATCCTCTAAGGTAATAATTTTATTTGGAAACATATTTAGTAAGTTCAATGATTATGGTTGTTGTGTTTTAATTCTTTTTATCAGCATGTTTTAATCCAGCTAGCATGCTGCAAATATTTTGAATAAGGAATAAGAAAGGTGACGACGACGTGAAATTAGATGTTAGATGACACATGCAGTTACTATTAGGGACGTTCATGTAGACAATGAACAGAACAGATGCAAAGCTACTGAAAGAACAGGGGTGAAGTGTCTATAACAATTTGAAGTTTAAAATTGCTTTTTAAAGGGAACTATGAAAATCAAATTATGCGCATGATGTTATACTTCTGTCCTCCAAATTCGAGACTCTCCTAAAATTATTAGCTTATATCGTATAGTTGATTTCAAAAAGTAAGCTAGTTCCGAATAATACAAAAAATTTATTTAAAACATATTCACAATACCGAAATGACAATATAAGTTATTTTTAGCCTGGCTGATGAGCTTTTATATTTTTAACTTAAATATCTATCAGGATCTGCTGCTATATTTTAATGTTATTGATTGCCAAAAATTAATAAAAGGAGTGACTTATCTGTGACATAAGAGCGCAGTCGGGAGCGCTTTATCACGATGACATGTCATTATCATCCGGCCGAGTTGCGTCGTTTTGATTTCACTTTTTATCTCATCCACAAACAACGTTCATCCTTCTTCGCCGGCTACCAACTTCCCTTCTGCCTTTTTCTTTTTTTCATTCACTTTTTCGTCCTCATGAAAAAAATCGCCAACCCCCAGTTTTCCTTTTTTGCCTCCCACTTTTGGCATTCAGCTTGGTCCAACATTATCCGCTGTCATTGGTTGGCTTCTTCATAATCCGTAGCCATAGTAAACAAGCGCCAAAGTTGACAACCTTTTTTTTAAATTGCATTCTTTCAAATGTGGTGCGAGCTACTGGCCGATAACTTAAAAGGATGTCGGCCATTCTGTTGGCCTAACCATTAACCAGTCCTCAAATTCGGACACAAATAGCTTATCTCGACCGTTTATTATATAATAACTTAAAGATGGGATTAAAATTATTATATTCCTTGATACCCTGCTCTCAACATCTCCCAAAGTCGCAAACATTTTTGCCGACGAAAGTTTTAATTTCTCGCCGACAGGGGGGCAAGCGGTCACCGACGGGGAGGCAATTGCGTGCCTCCCGCCCCTGTACACTACAACAAACCCCGCCGGGGGGACACCGCAAACATGCGGATGAGAGGCTGCCGTATAAGTTAGCAGGCTCTCGTCAACCCGATGGCACAATAATGGTGGTGTGGCTCTTTGGGCCCACTCCGATGATAGGTCGTACCCCGGTAAAACGGGGGGTTGTTGCATGAGCTTCTCGTAATGGGGGCTATTATTCAGGAACCACAGTGCCTGACTATCTGTTGTGGCGTCCGGTCATTCAGTTGTTCCCGGATGCCTAGGCAGGACGGTGGTTGCTCTTGTGGTACACTACAACAAAAGAGGGTTTTATATTGTAATAATGAAAATAAATTTTAATCTCACGTGTTTCAACATAAGAGAAACATTAAATTAAACATTACGAGAAATATTAAATTAAAGATTTGATGAATCAGTGAAATTCAGTGGCGTAACTAGGGTGGGGCACAATTTCCAGGGGGCGCAAAATTAAGGAATCAATTGGTTGTACTTAAAAGAAAAGTAGGGTTTTTTAAGCTCTTTTTCCCAAAATTCTTAAAAAATGAAATGGTTTTAAAAAAGTGTGGGAGAAATCTTAACGATATAGTCGTTTTGTCTATGGTCGTTTTTACAACCCGGAAACCTCAATCTGCGACAAAATAACAAGTAATTTTGTTTCAGAGATCTGCCGACCCAAACCCCCCATCAATGAAATTAAAAACTCGTTTAAAAGGGAT
This sequence comes from Araneus ventricosus, assembly GCA_013235015.1. Classification (NCBI taxonomy): domain Eukaryota; kingdom Metazoa; phylum Arthropoda; class Arachnida; order Araneae; family Araneidae; genus Araneus; species Araneus ventricosus. The sequence continues at coordinate 99,288 of BGPR01004408.1, read as the reverse complement.
GTCCTTTTCACAGATTTCAGTCTCGGTGGGGTAGGAGATAAGGGAAGATGGTTAAAGATGATTATCTCAGTAGGGTTTCTGGTGGTTTCACACGGTATGTCTGATTCATGCTGACTGATATCAGTTTCTTCGGAAATTGGTGATAAACTGTTCAAAAGTATCATTCCTATTTTCAATCAGCAAAGAGTGAAGAATGGAAAATATCATCCATATTTTTCGCGCAGTGTAAGAGAACTCTAGTAACTTTAATAGACGTAAGCTCGCTATCTTTACATTGCCTTTGGTACTTGAATATTTGAATAACTTGTATGATGAAAATGCGATAGTGTTTATTTTAACTTTTATTTCGTAAAACCTAGATGCTGTTGTTCTGCCAAAAGCAAACAAAAAAAATACCGAGAGAGAGAGAGAAAAGACCGTTTAAAGTTTTGCAATTCCTGGTAAAAATTATCAGTCCGTATTGAAATTTAAATCAAGATAAATGAAAACAGTTTCTTCAACCTTCCAGCGGTCGCGCCTGCACAAATTTTACGACATATCGTGCATCGTATTACATAAATATATCGTGCTGTTTTACAAAATCAAATACAATTTTTATTTATGTTATCTGTATTTATTAGCTTAATAATAAACAAAGATTTTATAAATAAAAATTGCGCTTAAATTTTGATGATGAATGATGAAAGAATGATATAAATATGCAATACGATACACAATGCAAGTATCTCTTGAAAACGCGCGCCCGCTGGAAGGTTAATAATTAACGAGAACAAATACTTAAAGAAGAGAAATTCAATTCCTGCCGAAATGTGAAGAGTTTTCTTTCCTCGCTGAGTTACGCTATTGTCACCAATTAATTTTACTGTTAAAAACAATAAAATATGCCTTGACTTATTAAATCATTAAACTACCAATTCTCGACATAAAATAATTATTTAAATATGCACATATGGCAGTCATTTTTTGTTTGTAATCCTTATGTTAGGTACATTTATAAACATTTAAACACTAAAGTATTACAATTATAAACACTTTTGCGTCATTTAAATCCAGAAAGATTAATTCATAACATTTCGGATACCCTAAAGCCTCCAAAATTTTTCAGAAATAATGTATCGTTTTTTTAAGCAAATAAATAATATCTACTAAAATAACAAGGAAGTGTGATTTTACATGTCAGAGATAAATTAATAACGTTGTAATTTTAATTCACATTTGAATCGGCATTTTTTCCGCTGAAATAGCTTATCCCCTAATTTCATACAATGAATTTCAACTTTGTAACAAGGTGCGAGATAAAACATTATTAAAACTTAATTAGTTGTAAATGTTGATGAATATATTTAAAGATATGTATGAAATTATATGATGCACATTATTAAATATATTAGCCACTAAGACTTTTGTATGATTTTATGTGGATTAACAAAAGATTTATTTCAACGTTTAGAGTTTTTATATACTGTCTATGGGCAAAAAAAGTAATGTATATAATTTTTTCATATATTTCTGGGTTTTTTTTCCGATTAAGAGATTTTTACGCATTTTATATTGTTTTTCAAATACGAGATAAATGGAATGCACCTTTTAATTATATTTTTCTAATATATCAAAAGTTTTTTACAAAAAATTTTGATTTTCTGATTTTAGCCATATTTAAGCTATTAAAGTTAGAATGCACCAAGTTTTCTGTGAAAATTTAGCGAAATTTCGTTTAAAAATTTGTAAATCCTATCAACTCAAGAATGTTCTATATTTTAATTTTTAAGTTTATTTGCACTTTGAAGTTTCCGAAAAGAAAATGAGGAACGCATTTCCAGTTTTCGAAAAGAAAATGAGGAACGCATTTCAAAAGAAGGGGGAGGGGGCACAGTTTCTCGGTATTTGCCCTGGGAGCCATTTTATGTTGGTACGCCACTGGTGAAGTTGGTTTGACTTTCAATCCAGCATTGTTGTAAATTATATATAAAAATATATTTTTTTTAAATTTCAATTTTAAGAAAAAATTATACGACAACTAGACTGTTATCATTTAAAAGTTAATTTTTTAAAAATATAGAAATGATAATATTTCCGGCTATTATCTCTGAACCCACTCCAAATTCTTTGTTAAGTTTTAATTAATTAAAGTTTTAAAAAACTCACTGAGGTGTACTTTGCCACCCTTCATAGTAAGTTCGTACCAAATTTGGCAATTCTAGGTTCAACGGTCTGTCTTGTACAACGCTAACAGACAGTCACCCGTGCGATCACAGTATGGGATCCTTACTGCAGCTATTCTTTTTTTTAAATACAATTACCGCGATTTTGTCAAACAAAGAGAAAAACAAATACTTGCTCCATTGAGTCATCACCTCCGATAGACCTCCGTCAGTAGTAACCTCCTTATCTATCGGAGGTGACGATTGAGTTCCCGACGAAGCTTCGATTACAAAAGCGACGTTATCATTCGAGAACGTATATCATAACAGGAGGGGTGATTCACAGTAAGACGTCTTAAACCACGATGGGGGGTGGGGAGAGCGAACTGTGATATAATACGAGACGAGGTGGGGGTAGGGTGATCTGTGCGGTGAAGCGTGACGTGCTTATCTGGAAGGTCACCGGTGAAGACTCTGTTTCCCCGAGTGGGTTGTGGTGATGCCCCCCTGTGTGGGGAAAGTAGTTTAAGCTTTTGATGGTGCCATCTGTTGACAGTATATAGAACTAAAAATAAAACCTCGCAACATTTTATTAAAAAGAAAAGAAATTAAAATAAAAAAACGCTTGGTGTACATTTTATACAAATGACTAAATTACACCTTTTTGACAGTAGTTTTCATCAATGGTATTTGTGATTTTTTAATATTGAGTAGGAAATAACAGTTCGTCAAATATTCGTCATCCCTACAGATAAAGGGGACTATTTTGGTATCCCCAGTTGGGTTGGGGGACGTCACTTTTCCCGGCCTTAAACACCGTAAAAAGTGACGTCTCCCAACCTAACCGGGGGTACCAGAATAGACCCCAAAGTCAAGGCTTTAAATGTGAGTAAACAAACCAGAAAACTCGTCCATTGTCACTGCACGAGAGAAAGGCAATTGACGGAAGCGAGTTGAACGCCAAATGGATTGCGTGATAGAGTAATAAGAATTTTTTAATTAGATTTTTCAATTCTATCTGATATGTTATATCTGAAAAAGTTGCTTTTTATTTCTCTTTTCGTTATTTTAGTTTCGATTTCAGATTCAGTGAATAACTACAACTGACATTTGATTAAAGTACAGTTACAGTCATAGTGAAACCAAAACAATCTTTATTTGCAGACAAACTGCCATCGTTCGACGTCCATATTCTCGTAAGTTGCCGTAGGTGTTGGACGTGTTTGAAGATGTCTGCGTTGATAAAGGAAGTATTTGATTTAGCTGTTAAAAAATGTATATTTAATTTTCAAAGAAATATATGTGCATCAAATATGTTAGAAAGAGAATTTAGGAAAAATAAGAGACAGAACATTGTAATCAAGGAAGACACCGTACCTCAAGAAAAATCGTTCGACATTGAGCCAGCCTGGATCAAGTACGCCATTCCATTTCGTAGCGTTCTTTCTTGATTAAGAGTAGCCATTTTGTTGCAACGTGGTAATTTTCTATATTGGCACAGTTTTAATCATGTAAATGCTTAAGTTCTATGTGTTTTTTGTTTATTTGATCATAATATTGAAAATTCATGCCTAATAACTTATACGAAATTTTGAATTACCTATAACTAAAGCATTTAATTTGGTACCATGACTGCGCCATTTGTGCTGAATTGAAGCAAAAACGTTAAACCTAAATTTGCATTTCTGTTTTTCCATGATAAAATTTTGTTTCCTGCTTCGTTTTAGCTCTTAATATTTATGTCCCTGTAGAAATTTGATTCTTAGCAATATTTTAGCATTTAATTGTTATTCTTTGCGACATAATGTTATTTCAAGCGATTCCAATCGATTGGTCCAATTTCTAATAATGAAATTCACATTTATTCATGTGCAAAATGTAAGCATTACTTTAAACTATTTATAGTAAGCTCGGTAATCTACTTTGCATTTTTAGGCTAAAATTTCATTTTATATAAAGATAAGAAAAAATCTTGTGCGTTTTAAATTGTTTAAAAATCACTGAACTTTGATTCATTTGAATTTCTGCGTATAGATTTTAATTTAAAATATGCAGGTATCTTTTCTTACTGTTTTTGCAATAATCAGGCTGAGGAGTTACTTTTTCCTTCTGTCAGATACAAATTGTTTCTTCTACTACTTAACCAGATAATATAACTAGAGCACCGATTCATAGTTGATATGTATAGCAAAATCACCATGATTTTTTAATTTAATGGTTATACCGTGAGTTTTTAAATTACCTTGACGGTAAAAACTTCTTTATATTGTCTTTTGAATTCTTGATTTTCATAGATGATTCATAATTGATTTTTAACTAATATAAAAGTTTAATAGTTTTTTTCAGTGTTGGGATTTTTTGTTTTGAATATCAAAATATTGAGTTAGGAGTGATTACTTTTTGTAATGTAGGCAATAAAATTGTAAACGACTGCAAATTTATGTATTTGGAATTATTGTTGCGAATTATAACTAGGCCAATAAAACAAAAAAAATTGACTTGCCAAATCTGAAATAGTTATGCATGTGGCGAGTCTTATTTTAGCATGAAGAATAATTAACATTTCAGTGGAAATTGCAAATTTTGTCTTTTGTTTTGCATGTTTTATGTATGCTAGAACGTTGGAGATAGTTTGAATAGGTATGTCAATATTTTGGAGATCAGTTGGAATAAATTGGAGCTTTTGAGATCAATGAGATTTGATAAAGAAGGGGATGAGTATGATTTTTATAGGATTGTAAGCTGTTTATGGCGAGTGAATTTTAATAACAAGTTTCAAATTGTTATATAATTTATATTATATAAAAATACTTTATATTATATAAAAATATAATTTATGTTATATAAAAATATAATTTATGTTATATAAAAATATAATTTATATTATATAAAAATATAATTTATATTATATAAAAAATATAATTTATATTATATTTAAAATGTTATATAATTTACCATTAAAACATTAATTGGCTAGCTTGTGAGTTTTTTTTTAAGCATTGAAATAACTGCTATATTAATGTAGGAAAAAATTTCTCAAAATATTATTTGTATTAAATGTATGACAGATGATGAATACAGTTTCATTTTAATGCTTTTCTTCTTGGTTTTAGTTCAGTGTTGCAATTATATGCAGATTATGTATTGTGCTGTATAAATTGTGTAATGTTTTTTAAATTTGCTGTTTATCAGCCAGTTTGAATCATCGGAAGGGGAAAAAAAAAAAAAAACTTTTGCTATGTATGTTTACTTAAAAAAAATTGCCTTTTTTCAATTTTTTTCTGAACTGTAGGTTGGGTACTTTATAAAAGTCTATCAGAAATTGATTTATAAATAAAATGATGAATTTGAACCACAAAAGGATTGTTTGAATTATAAATTTTAAAACTGATCATGCATGCATGTATTCAGATTTTCATCAGTGCAAGAAAAATTATTTAAATAGTTCAGATCTTGCACCAGAGTAAGATATGAAAGCAAACAAAGTGTTAAAATGAAATTGAGTATCAGGTAGTATCAAAGTAGTTCAACAATTGAGCGGAAACGTCTTTCCTTAGGGGGAATGTCCTGCTTAAAAATTCCTTGCAACTGTGTATCAGAAAGGTGGAAAAAAAGCATCAAGCTTATGATAAGGGGGGGGGGGGGGCGCTGTAGTAAATTTTTAAGTTAACTGTTATATTCTCAGGTTTTCATGTCATCAATCCTCTTTGAGTGTTTTAAAATTTTTTTTCTGTTGAAAGATTGATTTGCTGTACTTGAAAGGAGTTTTTTTTTTTAAATCATTTTGGAAATCTTGCTGCACTCGTAAAATACTCTTGTAAGTTTTGTTTCTCTGGTGTGGGCTTTTCATGGAAATGTTCGGTCACTGAATCAATATAGGATCTGCATTTCATTTCCATTACTGGTAAAAATGCTAACATGAGATATCTAAATAAAACTAAGGAATCTGCTATATTTCATTGATTTTGCATGATATTAAAATAAATTTGTATATGAAGATTAAAAGATGTCGTACATTAATAAAAGCTTGTTGGGTCATCCAAATCAAGCAATCCAGAAAAAAAATAATAATTGGTTGCTTGACAATTTTATAATCAAATGATTTTTTGTTTGTGGATTCCTACATGATTAGAGAGTCCAAGGAGACTAATTTTAAATTTTTATGTTTTTCTGAATTCTGATGGTAGCCATTTTTGTTTTATAAAAAGTGCTGATTTTTGTGTTTGTAGGAGTTTACGTTAACTTATATTACTCTGAACTGGTGAACCCGAGGTTGATGAAACAAAAACCAGTTTATCCAGGAAGAAACAACCTTTATTATCTCTAGTACATATGTAAGGAAAATTGTATCCCAAATAGCAAAATTCAATGTGAAAGTTTGACTTAAAAAAAATGACAAATTTTCTATTTCCAAAAGGAATCTATTCTCAGAAATTAATTCAAAAAATTTCAATCCTATGATTTACTTCCTTTAAGAGTTACGGGCTTTCAAAATTGGTAAACTTCAAAAAAATAAATTTTGACACCTTGTATCTTTGTTGGGACAAAGTTTAAAAATCTGAAATTTTTACAGATAAACCCTCTATAGTGTATTATACTGCTTTAAAAATTTCATGTTTGAGATTTATCTATAAGTCAAGTTAAGAGGACCTTAAAAATCCCATAAAAACATATTTTGCAGAAAATGGAGTATTAATTTGACTATTTATTATTTTTATCATTAATAAATTATAATGTGATATCAAGTAATATTTAGAATTACATTTACATGTTCAACTTAATACAAAATTATAAAAATAATTCTTATGGCATTTATATTTTCAAATTAATGCACCATCTGTTAAGTTTATTATATTGTGTAATGTTTCTATTACATGATAACAATTTCTGAAAATGCAATAGGCCTGTTTTGTACAAGATGAGCCCCAAGGTCATCACCGAGTCAATCAACAAGCTGCCATTCATCCATCTGTCTATTATTTTAAAAAAGATGGTAAAGTAAAAAGTCAATTTTTTAGAGGAAGACCAAACTTAGTTGTCCATGAAGAAGGTTTTAAGGAAACTAAGTGCCTTAGAGCTTACAAGTACTACTAGAAGGACACATAACAAAACTTCTTAATAAATACATATCAAGGTAGATGGTACAAGTGTGTAATATATCAATACTTTTCTGATGTGCGAGTTGTAAATAATATATAAATACTTTTGTTTGAAGTTTTAAAGTGTGTTAACAATGGTATCCATAGTGAAAACTATGTTATGAAAAAGTGAATAAAGAGGCCTCAATTATACTGTGGAACCAGAAGTGATCATGAAAAATACCCAAATTATTCAAGTTTATTAAACATTTAAAGCATGCACAAGCTACTTCATGTAAAAAAGGTAAGTTTAAATGTAATAGGCAATATTAGTTTATCATTTTATAATTTATTAATGATAAGAATATTACATAGTCAAATTAATGTTCCAACATTTCCTGCTAAAAATGTTTTTTATGAGATTTTAAAGGTTCTGTAAGTTGATTTGTATATAAATCTCAAGCATGAAATTTTTACGGCAGTCTGATACACTATAGAGGGTTTATCTGTAAAAATTTCAGATTTTTAAACTTTGTTCCAACTAAGATCTAAAGTGTCAAAATTTGGATTTTTTTTTTTTTAAATTTTCTGATTTTAAAAGCCCGTAACTCTTAAAATTTCAACCCTGATATTTGCTTCCTTTAAGTAAATACAGTGCATTAAGGTAAAACTACCCTCCCCCCCTGAAAAAAGTAATTTGGAGAATAAATTTTTTTTGGGAATGATATGCCTTTTGAAAATTAGTCATTTTTTAAGTCAAACTTTTAGGTTGATTTTTGTTATTGGGGATACAATTTTCCTTAAATGTGTACTGGAGATAATAAAGGCTTTTTCTTCCTGAATAGACTGGTTTTTGTTTCATCAACCTTGGATTCACCAGTTTTGAGTAATACAAATTAACACAAACTCAAAAAATCAGAAGGTTCAAAAATCCAGAAAAAGATGATAAAATTTTAAAATTAGTTTTCTTGGACTCGAATCATGTAGGAATTAACAAACAAAAAAATCATTTGATTATAAAATGGTCAAGCAACCAACTTTGGATCAATCTATGTTCAGATTTTTTTTTTGGGGGGGGGGGTTATTTTTGAAATCTTAAATTCAAAATAATTTTAGCTTAATATTGATAAGATACGTTAAAATCCTTGTACATTGCAGCTAAGCCACAATGAAAATTCACATTAAGAAAAATGGGTTTAAAAATGTATTAATAGGTAAGTAATTTTAATAAAGAAACAATTTAAAGTACTTTTAATGCAACATTTGCGAATAGGACTTCAAAATAAACATTAAAATTCATGACTAATGTGCTCGGTTATTTTTAAAAGGTGAGAAATTTTTATTTTCTCGTATACGCAGTATACTTTGTATACTGCGTATACGAGAAAGTAAAAATTACTGTAATCGTCAAAAAATTTGAACTCGAGATTTTGACGAATCTCCACGTTTTAGACCTCTCTGAGTCCGAAAAACACAATTTTGGAATCGTCTGTGTGTCTGTCTGTGAACAAGATAGCTCGAAAACTTTTAGAGCTACGGGGATGAAATTTGGTATGTGGTCTTTAAACATAATTTGTAGTTTTCTATCGAATTTTGGACAAAATCCGTCTAAAGGAAGTCTGCCTGTCCATGGTCATACAAACACTATAACTCAAAAACTTGAATAGCTAGATGGATAAAATTTGGTACAAAGTTTTATCATGAATGTAGGTCAGTATAAAATTTTGGGCCAAATCCGACAAAGGGTTGACTGTCTGTCGGTCTGTATAATCGAATACTTGTTTTACTCAAGTTAGTATGGTTGGCGTTTGACGGTCTACGAAGGAAATTGTAGCGAGCCGCAAACACGCACTTCGGAAATTATGGCAACCCGAATCAAAATTTCGTTCTGACATTCTCCCAATGGAAGGTATGGCGAAATCTTGCGTGATATCTGTAGTAAGATTTCTTACTCAAAATAAAGTTGTGGTACCCCAGTGTGCTTAAAAATTGAGAACATACGCAATTCTTTTTTTTATATATTAAGTTTCAGAAATTCATGAATTTTATGTTTCATTGTAAATCACCATTCATAATTTTTTTTCTTAAAATAACTAGGCCTTGGGTAAATACCCCAAGAATATTTACTTACTGGGTGTTTACCCACCCCACATTACTGGGTCCTATGCGAGAAAGTTTCTGGGAGGTCACTTCTGCTAGTTTATTACTTTATTGATTGAATACATTGTACAGTTCTTAAGTGGATTAATCTGTTAATGCCCAAACTATTTTAAAGCATATATTTGAATAAATTTCTATTAAATTATATTTAAAACACCCAAGATTAAGATAACTATTCAGTAAAATTAAATTCTGAAAAAAAAAAATCTTTTTAGGAAGATACCGAAAAATTGGTAGAAAACAAAACATTAAAAAATTTTTATACGTATATTTAAAAATATTTTTAAAATTTAGTAAAATATCAAAAATTAAGACTACTTTGTAATCCTTGCACAACATCAAAAATATATCAAAGAGAAAAACCTAAAATTTCAAAATGGTTGAAACATTTGGTTCACTAATGGTGCATGCCTGCTGAAAATTGTTTGGAAATGCATATTGACTTGTCCGACAAAGCAAAAGAACCAATGGAATGTAGGTGAGTGGGGGGTACCTTTCAACAATTTTTAATATAACCTCATTTTTGTAGAAAGTATAAATTATTTATTTCAGTATTTAGCATCATTGGTTACAACAGAATCTTAGACAGCTACTCGGCTCATAACTAAAAGGGGAAATTATGCATTTCAACTGAAGCCTAAATTTGTTGAAATGTACCTCACCATGGGGTGCTTTTCAACAAATACATAACTCATTTTACTTGAATGAGCATAAATTTTTTTGAAAAATACAGTGATCTAACAAAATTGATCATGTTTTTAGGTTATCTTAATTTTTCTTGTTTGTTCCAGGCATTTTGTGCTACTTTCAGTTTTGACTTAAATTGGTCCCATTATTGTGACAGTTCATAACATCCTTTAACCTAGTGAATTCCAGCTATATTCTTTTCATTCCAACTATTTGGAGTGCTTGAGCCCAGGCATTTTGAATAATCATACGCAAGCTGTTGTACTTGTTTGCGAGTCGGACCATATTTCATATTCGAACTTTTAATAATATAATTGCAGAGCATGTTTTCTTGATCTTTGGTGAAAACTTATCAACATTTATCCTTGGAGCTAAAGCAGTTAGTTGAAGTATCCAATGTTATTATCATCAACACTGTTTTACTTGGGGCATTCCATATGTCTGCAGCTGTTCCAAGAGACATGCTGTCTTGAACTACTTGCACAGCCTTTGAAATCTTTCTTCTGGTTTATGTTTTATGCAAGTTCAAACCATCTTGCCATCATTGTCTCAAAGTTACTTAAATTAATACTTCCTTAATATATTGTGTATGCTTTCTAACAGTGTTGAAATGTGCCCCCAGATGTTTGTTGAAAGGTGCCCCATGTGCAGTCATTAAGTTTAAAGTGTTATAACTCGCTTTAGAAAAGGAATTTCTAGTTGCTAATAGTATTGTTAGATGCAGAAAATCTTTAGTTGGATTTTTTCACCAAATTAATTATCTCAATGAATATGGAGTAAGAAATATTTAGTGATGAAAAATTTCAGTTTTTACTTAGCAGGTCACAAAACAGATCTCATTCCATAGCAAAGCACATGGTTTGAGAAGTGAAGTCTATTACTAGATGTTCTGTTCTGAAACTTGATTAGCCACCTATCAGTGAATCAAATAACATTTCCAGTGGAGAAAAATGCTAACTGTTGAAAGGTATCCCCTTTTTCGCACACATTTGAGCACATCATTTTGATCTGATGGTCAGATTTACCATTAGAACTCAAATAATGTGTGATATACTGCCTAGTTTTAATGAAAGGAAATTAAATGTTAAATAGTTTAAGTTTGCAGAAAGTAGGTAACTTGGAAACATAAGTCATTAGATATTATGCAACCATTTGCTGAAGTATAAAATATTTAAATATTGCCCAGTTATGCAGCAATCATTGCATTCTGTGTTACAGTAGGTTTGAATTTTTTTCATCCACGCAGGGGGAGGGGAAATGACAAATTTTTGAGAAGTATACAAGAAAGTTAAAGGGAGGCCACTCCTGCTGGTTGCTATATTTTATGTTATATATTTGGGTGGTTGTCACTGCTAGGATTGTTGATGCTTTGCATCAGCTCTATAGATGGTTGCTTTTGAGAACGATTATGATTTTCTGGGATGTTTGTTCACAAAAGTTTCTTTATCTTGAATTGTCTTGATCATGATTTGCAAGATTTAAAAAAAAAAAAAAAATCCCCAATTTTTTTTTTAATAATTGAATTCATATAATTATAGTTGTCAAAATTTCATAGTTGTTGGTTATGTATTTTTGTTTCTTTTGTGAGGTCAAATATCTATGTGAATGAAAGTGGACCTTCCAATTTCTTTTTGTAAAATGGTTTCTTATTAAAAGCTTCGAAAAAAAAAAATAGAAAGGTGGTCTTGTGGCAGAGTCTCGGCTTTCAGACGGTCTCTGGTTAGATGCTCGATTCCGCAGAAGGCCTATCGTGTATATGGGCCTATTGCTTGCTAAAATCTGTTGAAGGCCAAATGTCTTTCTTGTTAGTGTGGTGTGGCAGTTTGGTGAGGGGGCAAAAATGGGACGTTACTCGAACTGAACCAAGTTGCTTATTATCTAATTGTGTTTATTCTAATGCTTGCAAGCGCTTACTAACTTTAGACAAAAGAATTCTCCTTCTAGCTTGCTGACAGGAATGTTTTTTTATTGATGTTATGGAAAGCTATATATTTTTCTTCGCCATTTATTTTAAATATGGATAGTTTCCATTATATTTCAGGCGTAAATTGCAGAAATTGATACGCTGTGATAAGTGAATTTCTTGCAGGTCAGGTGGGACCATACTGAACATTTTAATGAATTGAAGTGTGAATTTTTAATGAAATGATGGTGAAAAACTAAATGTCTAGTATTTTACTTGTCTTGATCTGGATCATCCTATTTTAATAATTACTAATTTTGTTTTGTTATACCTGTTGACTGAATTGTTAATCTTTAGTAATTTTGATATACTAGCCGCCTTTGGCGTCCAGGTGTTTGCTGATAATATTAACCGCACATGGCTATGCTTGCAGCTTGGCAGTTGTGAAGGTTAAGGGACTCTGTCAAAGTTGTATTTTGTGATTTCTCTTAAAAATAAAGGGTAGTAGGTGGCAGGCGACCATTGATGGCATATCTAGCATAAGCTTTCATATGAAATAAAAATTATTGAAATTGGTCCAGGGGCTGGTTCTCTAGCTTTGCCAATTATTTTAAATATGTAAATTAATATATTACTTTATAATATATTATTAATATATATCAATATCTTGATTATATTAATGCTTTTTAATATCTTTTTAATAGGTTTTGTATTTTCCGATAGAGAATCTACAGTGGGATAGTGTTTCCAATTTTGCTCAAAAATGGAGGGTGGTGGTGGGGGGCAGGCAACTATTGATGACATATAAGCTTCCATATGAAATAAAAATTGGTCCAGTGGCTGGGTAATTAGTCCACTGCTTCTGCCAATTATTTTAAATATATAGATTTCTTTGTGTGCATTAGAAGCTTTCTTGCTTCTGCAAAATTAGAAATGCAATATATGGCAAGCATGCTTGTTTTTGTTCTTTGTATTAAAATTGATGCCAAACTAACAGCTGTTTATAAAAGTAACAATTGTCAAATGGAATAAATTATTTGCTTGAAAAAAATTCTTCAAGAAAATCTATAGCCGCTCATTCAAGCATTTATTTCTTGTACAGATTCTTAGTTTTTGGCGCAGCTTATCCCATTCAAGGATCTTGCACCAGGGAAAGTCAAATCAAAATTATGTATAAATGCTGAAATCTAGTAAAATCCCCACTTTTGCTGTAAGAAAAACATGACTGTTTTAACTTGCTTTTTTAGGGTTGTATTTATCTTGAATGAAATTTGTGACATGCCGGCAGCAATTGTCTTGAGCATTCAATCTCTTGAGAATTGACTTTTTCAAACGAAGGTACTATTGAAAGGTTAAACTTAAAAGAAAAATGAAATTGATGGATTTGAAAGCTAGTTGAGAGTAATGAGAATTATGTAAAATTCTGTATGTATTAATTTGGTTGTTAATTAAATTAGTAAATAAAAATTTAGTGTGCTAATGTTAAATACTAATTATTAATAAGTTATTTAGTTAAATGGCTTCAGAGTTTCCATAGCATGCAACTAAGCTTATTTTGTCCCTCTTTATTTAAAAAAAAAGTCCAATTTAAGTTGCATTAGTTATTAAAGAAGAAACATGAAAAATAGTGTTAAGTAATGGTGCTTAATTTGCAAATAATAAGTTTTAAATTTGTTCTTTTGTGTTTGAAAATCTGAATATAATTATAAAATAAATGTTAGCATATAATTTGTATTTTATTTTTTCAGTAATTATATTTACTTTTTACCAAAATTTGTTTTTTTTTTCTTTCTAGAAAATGTGATTTTCCTGATGAAAATACTCCAGACACTCTGTTTAATGGAGTCAGATTTGCAGACTTGCCAATTGTCCATATTAGAGTTTCAAAAAATAACACCATCTACATGTTAACTGATTCCAAAGGTTAGTACTTTTTTACTGGACTTTCTAAAACCATCACTAGGTGTAATGCATTGTATAACTTACATTATTAGTAAATGTAAATTTAGTTTTAAAGAAAGGTATAGACTAGCTGTGTCCATTTTTTTTCTTAATTTTTGAAACAAGTAGCATAAATCGTGAGAAAAGATAATTGATCCAAAATTATCTTGTCAGATTGGTTAACTTTCAGAGTTTAAAATTAGTGTATGTAGTGCTAATTTCTGAAATTTATCTGGTGATTACTAAAGAATACCTCAAACTTGAAAAGCTGCCTTTTCAACCAAGCAATTTAAAATTAATTTTACTGGTGTATTTTGAAGTTATGTTTGCAGAATCCAAAGACACAAATTTGTGCTATTTGTATGTGTTTGCTTTTTAAGTAAAAATAAACTATTTGCTTCTGATTGGGTCGCTGCAGAGCATATTACTTCCAGGTACTTCATCATTGGCTACAAGGAAACCATTGTTTAACCCCTGCAATTTCTTTTTGTGGAGGGGTGAATAAAAGATAAGTTTCCCCTCTACCACCCACTGCCAACTAAACTTAACAAACTGAAAATGAGAATAACTGCATTCAAAGTTGACATTCTTTTGTTAATCATATACTATATTTTGTAAAATTTTAACACATTCATGCTTTTCATTTAGTAAGTTATTAATTGGGAAAACTTTTTACATTCTTCTACGCATTCAATAGGGATTAATTTAGTCGAGTTCTAATTTTTATTTACTTTTGTTTTTAGTAAACTAAACCATGTAATTTTTTTGATTTCTTGTGGAATATTTTCGTTGTTAATAAATTATTTATATAAGTAATTTAATCTTGGTGTTTTATTCTAGGAAAGATGACTTTTGAAAGCTAGCAAAACCAGTGGCTGGTAAGAAATTGAACTTGGCCCAAAATTTGAGTTATAAAAAAAACTGTGTCTAAAGCTGGCATGAATGTGTTAAAATGGTAATTAATTTTTAATATAACTTGAATGAAAAGTTTTCTTATTTTTTTTCTGTTGGTAAAATTTTATTTATTTTTTTAGGAAATTCTAAAGAAGTCAGATCTTGTGTAAGTAACATTTCTTTCCTTTCAAGAGACAATAAATAAATGAATAGAAATTTTTTAAATATTGCTATTCATTAGTTGAAACTGAACAAACATGGTTTATTGAAAAATATTAAAATTTTAGGATATAGACTTAGTTATAAATACTGACAGCCAAGTCCATTATTATTTAGTTTCATACATTGTAAAAATATCAAAGTCTGAACTTTAATCTGAAATAGTTTAATGAGTTTGTTTAGTGATCTTATGTTATTTTTCTTTTATTCAGGGTATTGAAGGTTTCTTAAATACAAAGAAAGGCACCAATATAGCTGCCCAAGCAACTGCCATTTCATTTAGCACAGTAAGTATTCTTAAGTAACTTAATTTTTTTCCCCCAGAATATATACATATCAAAGATGTGTTAATCAAAATGTGATCATATTTTTCAGAGATTATTGAGAAAAGGATTCAGCCAAGTTAGAGTTTCTATTAGAGGCTTAGGTCCTGGTCGAATGGTAAGTTTGCCTTTGCTGTTATTAAATTGTTATAATTACTTTAAATAAAATTTTTGAATACCAGTCATAACAAGAAATATTCTTAAATAATGGAGGATTAAATTATGTTTAGACTTTGTTATGTGTGTAGAGCATAAATCCTATCAAACTGGTAAAAAATGCACTTTTACCATTATTATGGTGGATCTTGTATGTGGGGGAATCGTGTGGCCATGGCCTTCTTAACAAATCTGATCATCCTGGGTTAGAGATATTTGGTACTCCATCATAATTGGGAATTTGAGTACCTATGGCTCAAAAAAAAAAAGAAAAAAATGCCAATATAAAATGAATAAATAAAAATTCTCTGAATCTCTTGCTTTGTAGCGTTTTACAATTTGGCAAATTGGAGCCTTGTCATATTTGAAATATTAATTAAATATATTGGTTCAAAATTTAGATAAAAATCAGTAGAGAAAACTTCATATATGCCTTTTGATCAATGGTTCTCCGGGACTATAGCTCATTGAATAAGATGACCCTACATATGGCTTGTAAGTTGCTTTCTTTCTTGTAGGTGTAAAAAACAAACATAAAAATAGGAGAATGAATACTGTTTAAGGATTTCAAGTTAACATTTTATTGTTGCCAAAATACATTGTATTATATGCAATTTTCAAAGTTTTCATTACAATTAGTCGTCTAGAAAGAAAAAAGAATTGTTCTGTGCTCAGTATATTTTGTTGCAAGATGTTTCATAAAATTTTTCAATATGTAAATAAAAATAGCAGTTAGTTTAAGAATCCCAAAAATAGCAGTTAGTTTAAGAAAACCCTGTCTTAAGTACTCCAACCCCAGATGAGGTGGCTTTCACTTATTTTAATTTTGAAAACTTCAGCAAATCCTTCTATCCGATTCTTTGATAAAAAATAATTCAAAAATTCATTGATATGAAACATTGCATTAAATTTTTACAAGAAAAAAAAAATCGTTTCTTTTTATGTGTCATTAATACTTCATTTTCGTGTTTGTTTTTCTGCTTGTAAGAATATTTAGGAGTTGCTGTACATTTTTCTTGTCATTGATAAGGTTGAGAAGCCTCTCGGCACTTGAAATGGTGTGGAAAATTGGGAAAAATTTAAGAAGCCCTGTTTTTTAAGAACATCATTATTTGTTGTAGAGGAGTTAAGATTCATAATTATTTTCATGTCAGAATGGCTATTGTTGCACTTCATTTCTTTGGAATAAAAATGTATATTTGCTGAACATAGAGCTAGAGTGTTACGAGGATTGTTCAGTAAGTCCTTAGAAAATGATAGAAAAACAAATTAATCCCCACTGTGTATCTAATTTTTTTAAGCCGTCTAAAAAATAGGATTTCAGAAGGTCCTCAAAATAGGCATCTCTTGGGCAATCACCTCCTCGTTCAATGTGAATTGTTTCCTGCTGAACCATTTTTTCAAGCTAGGATATAAAAAAAAGTCACTAGGGGCCAAATCCGGTGAATATGGCGGGTGTTGTAATAACTCAAACTTTAATTCCATAATTTTCGCTATCGAAACTGCACAGGTGTGCATCCATGCATTGTCTTGATGGAAGATAATTTTTTTCTTTGCCAAATGAGGGTGTTTTTTGATTTCTTAGCTCAGCCAGTGCAATAACGACACATAATACTCTCCATTTATCATTTGTCCTTAAGCCAAGTAATCAACGTAAATGATTCTGTGTGCATCCCCAAAAAACGTGGCCATACCTTACCGGCCGATTTCACTATCTTTGGAGCCGGATCGCCTTTAAAAACCCACTGTTTCGACTAATCCTTTGTCTCTGGAGTGTAGTATTGTACCCATGTTTTGGCCACAGTTATGTATGGATGCAGAAACTCGTCAGGATTGCGACTGGAAGGCACTAAACCAGCCTCCTAATCACGAGAACAAATGCGGCACCCATCTTGCCGAGATTTTTTTCACGACCAATTTTTTGTGCAAAATTGAAAACACTGTACCTTGGGATAATATACAGTGGCCTCAACTATTTCACGCACTTTGATTCGTCGATCACTCAAAACCATATTGTGGATTTTGGCGAACATTTCAGAGGAAATAGTTTTCCACTGGTCGGCCCGAACGATTTTCATCTTCTGTGGATGTGCGGCAATGTTTAAATTCATTTACCCAATTGTAAACAGTCGCAAACGCGGGACTAGATGTGCCATGAACTTCACCCAACTTGGCTTTGATCTCTTTCGGCATTAAGCCTTTTAGATAGAAGTGTTTAATCGCTGCATGAAACTCGTTTTTTCCCATTTTTCTAAGTGAACAAAAGTTTGCTTCAATCGACTATGAAAATTAAACCACTTGATGCATACACAGCTGAAATTTTAACAGCAATCTAGCGAGAGATGGCGCTTACTAAAAACGAATCTTTTTCAATACAAGCACTATCTCGTGAATTTTCTATGGAATTATTGAACTGCCTTTATAATTTTAACATTATATAAATGAAAAGCACTAGTGCAATCTTGCTGTTTTTAATACCGATTCTCCTTGAAAATATGGATATGGATGCTTTTAACACATTGTAGATTAATAGTTTATATGGGTAAACTGTTGGGGCTAGGCAGATGATAGAAAATCTTATTATTTTTTTTAAGTTTCAGATTCAAGAACTTATTTCATACGCTATCTTTTTTCATCAATTTTTATGAATTTGCCTATTAAATTGATATTGATAAATGTAGCTAATGTTTTGAGCTATTCTGATTGTATAAATCTCGCCACTTTGCTAAATTGAAATGTGTCATGGTTTATTATTTACCATCTAAGCCCCTTTTTATTTCTTCCCTTCTAGGCATCTATAAAAGGGCTTGAAATGGGTGGTCTTGACATCATCTCTATAACTGACAGAACTCCAGTTATGTTTGGTGGAAATAGACCTAGAAAACAAAGAAGACTCTAGGTTTTCATTTCTCTGCAGAACATCTTGTGCTTAGTGTTATTAAATTATGTATTTTTTCCCTTAATAAATAATCAGTTATAAGAAAATTCTTGTCTTTTCTATTAAGTCTCATTGATAACATTTTTTTTTACACGCTTCCATTCAGGAAAAGCAAAAGCACTATAAACAATTATTTAGAGGCAGTGTTAACATTTTAATTATTCTATACATGCTTGCTTGATCAAAAGTGAAAAATTGAATTATATGAAAGTATGTGCATTTTTAAGTAATTCTACTGTATAGACTTGGATCTTAATTTTATGTAGAAAATAGTAGTTACAAAATAGAAATAGTGTTCTATATTTCTAATTTATTTTTTAAACCATAATTGGGTCCTCTGTTTTTAAAAATGCTTCATAATATATTTAAATTAATTTTTCTAGTTGCTTCCCTGTCATCTTTTTTGCTATGAATGACATGATTTTTGTAAGCTTTTGTTTTTAGTTATGTAATATTTGGCATCTTGATAATGCAAATTTATTTCAATTACTGTTTTGCTCTATTTGCTGAAAATGTCTTAAAATGAGAATGAAACTTATAAGTTTTATTATAATACATTGTTAATAATTAATACCTTTCAAGGTATGTATTTTTTAATCCAACAATTTTTATTAATGGTTTTTCCTGTCTCTGTATTGTGTAATCAAATTTATTCTGTAAAATTTACTTTCTTAAGATGCCCACTTCATTATCGTATAAAATTAACACTCAGAAGATTTGTATGGTGTCTCCTCCCCTCCAGAATAGTTCGCAAGAGATGCAGAATCGGTCTTTCGCTGTGTATTCAAATTTAATTTGATTTTTTAGCTTAGTTCAGTATTCTTATTTTATTGTCAAATGCTTCCCTTTTATTCATTGTGTTTGATTCATTCATTTATTAAAAATAATTAAAGATTTATTGAATTGCAACAAAGCCTAGAGAAAAAAAATGCCTTGAGTATTTGTGCAGCATTAAATAACTATTTTATCATTTAAATAAAATTTGCTTGCTTGTCAAATTGTGAGGGGGGGAAAATTAAGTTGATGAATAAGGATGCTTGTGAAAGTGAACAATGAACGTTGAGGGAATTTTCAGCTTTAAAGTTTTGGTTGATTAGAAGTGGAAGAAGCATTCTTCTCTTGATTCCTTGTTTTATGTAAGGAATCAAAAGGAGAATGCTTAATGAACTTTGTATTGATTTTAGTATAGTGGTGTATATTTTACCATCTTGCATTTCTCATTTTTTAATAATTTGTACTTTAGTTTAATATGTTTTTGCAAAAATTTTACTTGGAATTAAAAAATATATTCCAGACATCATAGATGATGCGTTTTTAATCATAGTATTTACAAGGTGCATTCGAAAAGTTCGGTAAATGGTCCCATAGTTGAATAACCGCGCTGGTTCAGATGCTGTGCTCACGCAGACGCATTGAGAGACATGGCAACTAGTGCCCCTAGCGTCCAAATCACAACAGTTAAGTGGAAGTGCACGCTACAACAATTTAAAGAGTGAGTGTGAGAAGGCTCGTCACTGCGAAATGGAGCAACGCGTGAACATCAAGTTTTGCTTCAAATTAGGCAAAACGGTGATGGAGACGCATGATATGTTAGTGAAAGTGTACGGTGTGGAAGCAGTGAGTAAAAAGTGTGTTTTTGAGTGGTTTAAACGCTTTAGAGATGGAAAGAAAGTTGTCAAAGATGAGCCACGTTCGGGTCGACCACCAACAAGCACAACTCCAGACAACATTGAACGAGTGCAACGGATGCTTGCGGATGATCGACGGCTGTCTTTGAGAATGATAGCAGAAGACTTGAAGATGAGCCTAGACAGTGTGAGCAACATTATTCACGAAAATTTGCAAAAGCGTAAGATTTGTGCCCGGTTTGTACCGCACAAGCTGTCAGACGAGCAAAAGCAACATCGGATGGAAACCTCTGGAGATTTCATTGACCGGATTCCGCAGTTCTTGGAAACAATCGTTACAGGGGATGAGTTGTGGTGCTACCAGTATGATCCGGAGACCAAGCGACAGTCCATGGAATGGTGTTCATTGTCGTTCCCCCCTCCCAAAAAATGTCGTCTGACCAAATTCAGGATTAAGACGCTGTTGATCGCCTTTTTCGACAGTAAGGGCTTGATCCATCATGAATTTGTACCCGCGGGTACAACCGTCAAAGTGGAATCCTACGAGCATCTGGCGGGTTCGGCCCCAGTTTGTACCAGAGTGGTCAATGGAAACTGCTCCATGACAACACCTGTCTGCACACTGCCATCCACATGAGGCAGTTCCTCGCTACACGCAAGGTGACAGTTCTTGAACACCCTCCATATTCTTCAGATCTGGCACCTGCAGACTTCTTGTTTCCCCGACTCAAAGGAGTCCTGAAAGGTCTACGCTTTTCCGACATTGCACAGATCCAGCAACG
Organism: Araneus ventricosus; assembly: GCA_013235015.1. Lineage (NCBI taxonomy): Eukaryota > Metazoa > Arthropoda > Arachnida > Araneae > Araneidae > Araneus > Araneus ventricosus. The sequence continues at coordinate 78,438 of BGPR01004408.1, read as the reverse complement.
TGTGACAATGGTGCTTCGAGCGATACCGAAAGAAGCATTCACTGACAGTTTCCAGCAGCTGTACAACCGATGTCAAAAGTGTATTGTAGCTAATGGTGATTACTTTGAATGCCAGTAAAGGTATTTTGTTTGTATACATTATTTCCTTTATTTTATGAGACCATTCACCGAACTTTTCGAACGCACCTTGTAATTTCATTTATGTTATGTGTATTTTTTTCTGCAATTCTCTATTTCATTGACAATTTTTGCTCAATAATGTAAATGTATTGTTGGACAAATATTAGGATGAAACGAACCTCTTAATTTGTAAGCTTTTCTAGGTTTTTTTTTGCATGGGGTACGCTAAGAATGTAGAAAATTATCAGTATTATGTGTATATACTTTTCAAAATTGGAACTAATTTTAGTCTTGCAAGTAAGAATTCTCATGAAGAAAAATTTACAGTGCTCAAGTAATTTAATACCTTTTACTGTTTAGACATTAGTTAAATCTGAACAGTTTTGCATTTTATGATGAAAAGTTAGGATCTTTACATGTTCAAGGACCATTGGATATAATGCAGGGGTGTGTAAAATTGGCAAATGTGCCTAAGTTGCTGTTGTTTTCCATTTCCTTTTCTATGTTGTTGGCTTGCGATTGCCATTTTGTTAGGTTTCTGGATAAATTGTTCACCAATAGAAAATAATTATTGAATCGGCATATTATGGACTCAAGACCCATGAGAAAATTGTATCTTGCTGATGTATTATATAGCCGCCACCCGCGCCCACCCCCGTCAGTTGGGTTATTGGGATGCATTTGCTGGTGTGTTTTTAAAGAAACTTGGATAGTTGCTACTTTTTTAAATGCTACATTTAGGATTTGGATGTAAAGTTGACATCAGTATGCAAGATTATAGATGCATGTTTTGTTAGAACTCAAACCATTCATCTTCGGAAATACTTTGCATCTTGAGTTTGTTTTTGCATGTAAATTGATAGACCTATTTTTATATTTAAAATGGAGTAGTCTTATTAGAGCAACTCTTACAGTGTGTAACTTATATTGTGATGTATATGGTTTTCATTTACTATAGCATATCTTCATTAATCTTGAGTGTATTATAAAAATCTTAATCAACCTTCATGACTATAAAGGTTGATTAAGATGGCCATATCTATGCTTTTATGTATTTTTCAGATTTTTAATTGTCTGATCTTTTTAATACTTAGCAATTATTGCACATTAAATGTACTTATTTTTGCAGCCTCCTTTAAAAGAAATATGTATGCAAAGTTATCTTTAATGCATAATAAATAAGAAATGTTATTCTGTGAATGTAATTTGACTGAGTAACTGTGATCCGATTTTCTTTAATTCCTTTCTGGTTATTGTAACTTGCCTCCTCTCTTTCATTTATAAACGAAGAATTTGACTGAATTAAGTGGAACTATGAGCTTTGAATTCATCCGATTTAAATAAAAATTTATTGTAATTCCACCCCTAATGGTTTTCCCTCTTTAGTAATATTGAAATTCTTATATTATCTTGAATGCTAACTAGGTGTTTTGAAGAATAAGTTGTTTGGTTTGCATTGATCTTGGAACTAAGTATAAATTTTATTTCAGTTTGAAATCCTAATTGTCTTATGCTGATAGAAATGTTAATGTATTTTAAAAGTTATGTGGAGTTTAGTGGATTAAATAATAAAAAAAACCCTGTCTCTCTTAATATAATAGTAAGGCATTTGTTGTAAGGGGGAATGTATTTGTTCCTTTCCATTCTTTATTCTAGACATAAAGCCCTTTATAATTCATCTGCTAAGCACAAGATTAGATGTAAAAGCTATTAAGTTGGTTACTTGAAAAACTTTTTAAAACTGCAATAGTATTTGTGGAATCATTTACATATACCATTTTTACCTCCCCCCCCCCAACATGCATATTCAATTAGATATGCATATGGATAGTAAATTTTTTTTTGGTTATTCTACTGTTCTGAAATTAAAACTCTTTAATTTAACTTCATAATAATTTGGTATTGTTGAAGGCTAATTTTTTTCTATCTTCATGTTAGGTAACTTTTAATGGTTAATTTTTTTTATCATTGAACTTTAATTAAAATATCTTGTTTATGAGTAATGGAAAGAATTGTAACCATTTGATAACCACAGCCATTTTGCTCCCGGATAAAGGTTATAAATGTGTTTGCTTTTGTTGAGTTTTTATCTGAAGTTGATTTTTTAAAAAATAAATTATGCAAGTCTGTGTTTGCTTTTGTATACTTTTCGTCTCGAGCTGATTTTTAAAATTATGTGAGCCTTAATATGCATGTCCGATTGTAATTTTTAAATGCTTGTTATAAAAATTTTGAAGTATGTTATAAAGGTTTTTATGTGGGTAACAGTTTTTTTACATGATATTCAAAAGCAAATTCTTTTTTTCCTATGTTTTCTTAAGTTTTCAAAGTTAATATTGAATAACAAAAAGTATGAGGTTTTTTGTTTTGTTTCCCTAAGAGCTTAAAGTTGATTCAAAATAATTGGCCACATGGTTTGATTTTTAACCCTTTGAGGACAGCCGCACGGGAAACGTAGTTCGATCTGGCTGATATTTCCTATTGTGTGTGGCTGCTCAGGGCTGGTGCACTAGTTGAGCCTTAATTACATTAAAGCTGGTGTCAAGCCGATTTGACACGAACACACGAATTTGACAAAACCACGAGAGCAGTGTTTGAAGTGACAGTTTGGGAGATAATGTGCCAAGCAGCCAGCACACTTACATGACAGTTGTCCTCAAAGGGTTAAAGGTCAGTATTTCAAATATATTTATTGAAGTAAAGATGAATTATCTAATATTCAATTAATTTTTTGTTTGGTATGGGTGTTGCAAAGATTGTGTTGCATCTAAAATCTATTTAAATTTTAAAAACTTTTCATAATTAAAGCACATTTTTATATTCATAAATATGTGCACTTTAAAGGTAAAGCTGGAGTTTATGGTACACAACTGTTTCTAGCCAATTTTTCTTGGTGCAATTTCATTTGCCATCGCCAAATACTGTTTTGGATGTGCAGTGCGATTTTTATTGCTGTCTTGCACATGTGTTGCCTGAAAAGGAGAGATTGAGCACATAATGCCTGCAGCATTTCAAGCGTGTACTTGGCAAATTTTTGAACTGAAAAAACATCAGCGGCTTTTCTCTTGGCATAGCAGGAAACGAGTAGCTTCGCTTTTTCACTAAATGTTAGGATTCTTGGGTTTTTAAAAAAAAATCCGAAAACTGATTTACATGCAATAACTGCAGCATTTCAAGTATAAAATATCAGCGACTTCGCTTTCAGCATAGCGGAATACTCTTAGTTTGACTTATTTATTGAGAAACGAAACAGAGTAACATACACGGTACTGAACCGATATTCAACCGAGGAATTCCAAATGAAGTTTTTTTCAAAATCGGAATGAATCAACCAATCACATCGAAGAGTTGAACAAAACGGTTCAATCGAAACATGGCGCAAAATGGCCTGATAAGCAAAACACCGATGAAAAGATCAATTTGTGCACATGCGTGCTTGTGACTTATTAAAAACATCTAGATGCATCCAAAACAAATGTTCTGTCATCACTGTTCTTGGTGGCAAACAGTTGACGGTACTAAGCGGAACAAAGTGTGTACCATGAACTCCAGGTTAGCCACTTTAAAATTCATTTTCTCCGTTTTAAGTGGATATTATGTTAATGGTGCACAGAAAAAATTGCCTTGTTAACTTTTTCGTACAGTTTTAATGTTCTCTCGTAATATTGTTTGTATTTAAATGTTATTGACTTTGGTTAGAAGTTGATTTTCATTTGTCATAATATTTAGTGTTTGAAGTAGCCATTTCAGATCAATTTTGAAGTTGAAATGGCTTGTTATAATAATTTGGGCTACAGAGCTTAAACTTTTAGGTGGCAATTTCCTATCTGTTACTGGAAACTTCTGCAGTGGCTTCATCAAATTCATTCTAGAATTTTAATCCCATTTCAATTTATATAATACCCTTTTTGCCATTAATGCATTGTTTCGATACCTAGGCCATGACAATTTTTTGGATTTAAGTTGGGTTAAGAGGTTTTTACTGCAGAAGTTTGAGGCTTTTATTTAGGCTGATTAGTACCCGAGATAACGGAAAATCTTTAAGTAATTTTTGTAAAGGCGAATAGTATTTAGTAAATATCTCAAATAAATTGAAAAAGAGGCTTATTCTCGGGTTTATCAGCTCCTTGTATTTTGCTTTATCGATGCCTGGAATGTCCTGGTCTTGCCCGACATAAATTTGTTTCATCATTTTAAATAAAGTGGATTTGTGGCAAAGGTACTATTCCTTTAACAGGGTCCCAGACTAAAGCTGCCATAGCAATAGCTCGCTTGTATAATAGCACTAACATTTAAACTTGGTGATGACCAGGGCCTTGCTAATGGAATAGTACCGGTGACGGCCAGGGCCTCGGTAATGGTATAGTACCACTGTAGCCAGTATAATTTGAATTGTGCTCTGTTAAACTTTGTATCTGCAGTGTAAATTATATCCTAGGTAATGGGCATTATTTTTTGTGAAACATTGAACAGAAATATTTGTTACTACCTTACCATTTTTTCTTTGTAGTTTAAATTGATTTTTAATATGTTCACCGCTGTGACTTAAGCCAGCGATTTGTACTTTTTATCCAATTGGCAATTTTATCCTTTACCGGCAAATAGTAGAGAATGAGTAATCTAATTAGATGGTGTATTGATTTTCGAAGTTTTGAAAATAGTGACTAAATATTGTGCATTCCATAGGAAGTGAAAAACAGGTTACTAGTAATTAAGTTTTAAATTGTTTTTAAGATGCATATTTTAAAAATCTTTTATATATCCAAAGAATTAACTAATAAGGGATTAAGATTTGTTTGCATCGAATTTTATGGAATGTTTGACAGTGCCTTGTATTGTATGCCTCTGCTCATTATTGTGTACACATCTGAAAATTAAAGGCACTTGAACTATAATTAGTTGACATGTAATTTGCAGTAAAAATGCTGTAGTTAAGAAATTAAAACATTTGCTTAAATCTGGTCAATTTCTATCTTGCTTGTTTTTGCATTCTTCAAAAAAGCAATCATTTTGTAATGCAGATGAATTAAATATTATACCTGCATCTAAGTCTGCAATATCCAAATTGAAAATAAGTAATTCATAAAAGAAATAAGGAATGCTGACCTGCAAAAACTTAGCAAGAACAGAAATAGGCCTTGGCAATTAAAGTGCATGGCTTTGTTTTGCAATATCAATAACCTTGGAAAAATGCATATGGTTACAGAGCTTGAAGAGAAATGGTTACAGTTAATGCAGGAAAATACCGATTTGTGGATAGTTGTATAAATTTGCTTTTTTACTTCATTTTATATTTTGATGTACTGCCATGACAATTATTTTCTTGCTATTTAGTGATGTGTTAATTTTAAAACTATAGTAATGCATATTTGGATAACTAATTATGTAGACTTTTTCTGTATATTTGTTGTATTGGTATCCCGCGTTTTTTTTTTTTAAAGAAAAAAGTTATTATAATAACTTCAAATGAGCTAGTTTCAATTTTTCTAGAAAAAAAATTAATTATTTTCCTTGCGGTAGTATTTTTTGGCTGTAAATTGAATTAATTAATTTGTTGGCGAAGAAAAAGAAATTCTGCAGTGTCACGTGACTTCGCGAGTGTACTACGTCACTGGCTGAGAGAGGAAGGATTCTTGTGTTAAAAATGGTGGTTGCGAGTTCTGGTAACGTGGCTTCATCACGTAGTACGAGCTAAAATTCTTCTTGAAACCTTTTAGAAGCACGATTAATTTTGAAAGTTATTGTTACGAGTGTTATGGCGATAATCTTGATTTGATTATTAATTGTTGCCAGCTAATTGGTCGTTTTGTACTTGTATTATTGCGAACGACCATGCAGAATGGTTGCTGAACACTGAGTCTGCCATTTTGAAATGACCAACGTTATCGCAATGAATTCGACGTCTCGCTTGTTTTTGTGAGTTTCAAATTACCAAAGAAGCTGTCCTTTTTTCTTTCCGAGTGCAATAAATTCTGGATTTTTGAACTTTTTAGGAAATTAGCACGATTTCAAATTCATACTTCATTTTCCCGTAATGGATAAGGTAAGACTTCAATTTTTTTTCTTCTTGCCGCCAATCGAATGTAAACAAAACCCTTATAAGACCCCCAAAATGTTATTTCAGAGTGCTTTTTTACGTTTTATATTCACTTTTTATCTGTTTCTTATGCATTTGATTATTACTTAGTCAAAAATTATCATTCATCCTTCAATCATGCATAGAGTCGTATCTTAAATTTTTCTGCATTCAATGAATGTTTTAGTACTTTTTAAAAATATTTTTACTGCTAACTTTTGCTAATTGTTGTATATATATTAATTATTGCATGTTGCGACTTTGCATTTTATATCGCCATTGTTTTACCACGTGTATTGCTGCAAATATTTTACTGCTGTTAATAATTTATTTGGTACTATATAAACTGATTCTAAATGTAATAATGATTTAATTGTATAAAATTACGCGTGTTCCACCGATTTTTTTGCTCAGTTATGTTTATTGAACTGTCAGCAGTAACATGTTTAAAAATTATAAATTTTTGGATGTAGCCCATTTTAGCTAAAGAATTGTGTTTGTGTCTTAGATGGCCATGGATGTAAACAGTATTTATCCTTTCTACTAAAAGTAAAATGTTTTATACCCTCATTCATTATTTATATCTTTATTCTAAGTTATAGAACCGATTGCAGTAGTATAAGCATTGTGTTTTATGGATCTTGATTTAGCATTATTAGTATTTATTTAAAATTTCATTTTTATAGTCGTGCTTACCTTTAGCTGATATGTCTTATTTGTAGATTTAAATTGAATCTACTGTACTGTATAATGTTTTATATTTTTAATATTTACTGTGGAAGTTAATTTTATACTTCATATTTGTACCCATTGAACTTTTTGATCAAGCAAGAATGTTTCAAATTTATATATCTTTGTTTTTATATATAAACTATGGGATATACTATATCACAATGTAGACTATTCTGAAGTTCATTGCCAAGGAATCTAATGAGTGTTTTTAAAGGAAAATCTATACAATGCATAAAACATGTATATTAGAATGTTTACAGTAGATCTTGTATATGAGAAGAATTTAGTTATTGCATCTTTTTTTTATTGCATGAAAGCTTATATTAAAAGTACAGATTTGAACTCTGTAAATATGTGAAGAAATTTATTAAGTATTTTATTACTACAGTTAACGTATATTTTTAATTTTTGTAATTAAATTATAATTAGCTAGTTAATGCAATTTACAGTGATAAATGAGCAAAACATAGATTTCTTTTGAAGATTCAAATATTATATGCTTAATAAGGAATGGTATCTAGTTCCACAAAACTCAAACTATAGATCAAGAAAGGTAAATTCCTCAAGTTTTAATTCAGATTTAACAATTTCAGATATTCATAGCTTAGGTTACTATACCAAATTCTATGGTGAAAACTGTGGATGAAAAATGATAATGGATATTTGTCTTAATGTGAAGTTCATTGTTAGCCGCTCAGTAAAAATTCATTGGATAAATTCTCTTGAGTTTAAAATGCTTTAAATATATTTTTTACAATTTGAAGTATTCTGGAATGAAATAAAAGGATTTGTTCATATATTAAATTTTCATTCATGGGCGTCACAGATTACAAAATAATACATATTAAATTTAACAAGACTCAATCATACGAGGTTTATTAATTTAATTAACAGGTGACAATAAATAAGCCCAGAGGGGGAATATCTTGTTTGTCTGTGTATTTTCATATTGAAAAAATGTGAATAGATTTTTTTGAATGATTAAGGTTTTAAACTGTTTTGGGAGGAATAAATTGTTCTTTAGACAAATCTATTTTGGAACCCACATAGCATCTTTTAATGTGAAACATCAGAGTGAGTAGAATATCAAAATTAGTCGCTTCTCCAAATATAAAATATGCAAGAATTGGAATTCATTCTGTAATAAATCGGAAGTTGCATGTTTTCACATCCTATTTTTTAACTATTGAGCAAGGCAGTTAATAAGATCTAGGAGATTTTTAACTTAATTTTGATATCTGAAAAGCTGTGGAAAATTAAAGGTGAAAAGCAGAAGTTCATCTACTAGCTTAGCATAACTAAAATTACCACTGCATCAGCTGCAGCTTTATTTACATTTGAAGCTATGTGTGAGAAATATCATTCTTTTTCATGGTTTTGTAATTTCCAGTATGTTGGTTGGATTTGGTAAGGGTATTAGTAAATACCATTGATTTACTGTATAGATTTGTTATCAGACATTGCTTCATTGGATAAGGACTAAAGCAAATATACTGAAGTGGATTTATTGGTACGATTGATCTCAAGATCTAAGGAATACAAATTGGATACATAAGTGCACTTGTCAATATTTGAAAACTGACAGTTACTAGTTCCTTTTTTTAACTAGGCTTTCCATATAATCTCTAACTTTTAATTGTTTACATCAGTTAGAATCATATTCATTGCGTAATTTGTTTAAATTTGAAATGAAAATGTTACATTATTTCATTTACTGCAGTATAGCAATCCCTCAATTGAACTGACCTTGAATAAGCAGACTTAAGTTTTTCACAATTTTGCTATTTGTTTCCTCTCCCCTCCTTTGTAAGGACTTCTTTGGTATGCATATTAAATATTTTACTCTGCAGTACAAGTTTAAGTACCACATCCTATTTCAAATATTGCTTATGACTTATTTCATGAGGAAATCGGCATCTTTTTGTTTGAATTAGTCTGTTGAACTGTACCTCCTTATTGGTATAATAGGAAAATGTGTATTGGGTGTAACTGATTGGGGATATTCACTTAGTTTGCATTATTTTGAAACCTTTGCTTTTACTGTTTCAGCCTACCTTCTTTTCTCCACATTGAGTTTTGAAATTAATTTTTTTCGTATTCAGTTATATGCAGAAATAAAGAAAATAAAGGTTCTACTTGTTAAAGGCGTTTCTCTTCTCGTGTAATTTCTCTGACAGGAAAAAGAAATAAAAATAGGTATCTGAATGAAATTCAAGTATATTCAAACACCTAGACCCTTTTGAGAGAAATTCATAAATATTTAAAAGGAACTGCAAAATTGAGTTATGTTTTTTTGCAAATGGGAATTTAATTTTCTATTTATAAAAGTACTGTTCAAACTAAGTGTTGGAGCAGTTAATGAAGTCAAAAGAAATATTACAGGTAAACATCTATTCATTTTGTGCTTAAAAATTTGACTGAATTGTGTATAACGAAAAGTTAGACTAGAAGGTCAAGGAACTGTTATTTGTTTGGGGAAAATTAATGCATCTGTTTTGTGGTATTGGATAAGACAAAGTGACCATTCCTATTAAAAGCATCTTGCATGTTGGACCTTGAAAATTATTGAACTGAAGAGATATTTGAGACTGTTACAATATATTCTCGGAATGGAAGTTACAGAACTGATTTCTTAATTTTCTCAAGTCTGAATTAAAAAAAATATTGCTACATATGTTAAATCTATCTCTTGAAATTTTAATGGGGCTAATAAAATTTTAAGAAACAAGGAAACGATTAGATATATAATCAATGTTGAGTATTTTCGTAAAAGGTGGATGCACTATGCAATAAATATGAAAGTGGACATTTTATGCAAATTATTTATATTTTTGGGAGATGGGGTGAGGTTGAATGTCATAATACGGTACAATTTTATAATTAAAAAAAAAAAGTTCTAGAGGAGAATATGAATTTTCTTTAACCTTTTGGCTTGAGGAACACAAAAACCTCTTGCAGTGTGCATTTTGACGAAATCAGAAAGTGGTCTCCTTTTTTTTTCTTCTGTTGATTAAAAGATGAGGGCTACGATTTCCTTTGCCTGTGGAGTTTTGTTTTCCCTCATTATCAAACTGTCCATCGCAAGTGCAGTGTTTAAATGGGGTGCTGGAGTAGAATAATCGGTTAAATTGGAGGTTCCCAACTTGTGGTATGCATACACTTCAGACCAGTTATGAGTACTCAAAAGTGATCCAAAAATAAACGAGAATTGCAAATGACAAAGAAGGGAATTTTAGGGAGTGATAAATGGAGGGCCTAGGAGAGATTGATATTACTGGAAGATCACTAAGTTAGAAGTGAGGAAAACTTGTAATTTATGCCCATCAAAGAAAAGAAAAATTGTATATTTATGCATATTTTGTGAAAAACGTGCTTGTTTAGAATGCATTCGAAAATTTTCTTATGAGTATGCGCAGGAATCTGAACTGAACTCAGTTTTAACCAACTTCAGTTTTATTTGTTATATAATGGTTAATTTTTGGATATTATTTTCTTCATCTAAACTCATAAAGGCAATGTTAGGGTGCTTGCGATGTCCAGACAAATCTTATCGCACTCGGCCATGAAATTTGGCACACAGGTAGTTGTAAAGGTGACTTAATGTACCTCGAAGCCTGAATTTTAATTTAGAAATGTTTTATTTAAAGTCTTGTGCTTTTTTGGGTGTTTTTTGAAATGGTTTCGCTTCTGATTTTAGTTAAAAAAGAATCGATACACGATCGGATAGAAAAAAAACAATTTTCTTTCTAATTTGCTTCAAACGTAATTTACTGAATTTTCAAAATTAAAAAAAAAAATAGTTTTGCCATCAAAATTTTATTTTTGTTTTTAAATGAATTTGTAATTGTTAATTAATTTGCGTTAAATTTTCTGCATCCGATATTCTAATAATACTACTATTTTCATTTTTTTTTTCAAACCAGAACGGTTAAAATATCTTTTTGCTTTTTAAAATTTTTTCCTGGTCAGTTGAAAGATTTTTCTTTAGCGAGCTTCCTCCCGCTACACTTTCTCCGCAACGTTGCTAGCAATTTCATTGGCTGATGGTGCAGAGTGGAGGTGTCGTCATAATCTTGAATTGGATGACTTCGATTATTATTTGAGGCAGTATTGTAACATGTTTGTCTCGCATATTTTGATTGCTATATAATAATGATTTTCACGTTGCAATCTTTTAATATTGTTTTGGAGTAATGTACTCTACTGTTTTTCTACAGTTAAAATGTCATTATCGTGAAAAAAATAAGCAAGAAAATCAATGTGCATCTTTTGTTTTCAAAATTTTCATGTCATTGTAGGTGGGCACTTTTTTTTTTCATTTTGTTGGAAGTCCTGATTCCAAGGGCAACACTGTGCACTTACTGCTAGTACATTTATATAATGGAAAATTAAATATCACTAGAAAAATTTAAAAAACTAAAGTGTTGCACCCCCTACCTGCTCCCCAATCCCCAAGAATCGCGTGATTATTTTAGGGTCGCTATATGATCCCAGCTCGCTTTGCTCACTCGCCATACAGTTATGCATTTCTTCTAGTAATAGAAAATTATAAGTACATTAATTACTGAAATTATATTTAAATTATCTGAAATTGCATGAACTCCTAAAATTAATTTTTCATCAATTACTAGAAAATTTTTTGGTAGCACAGAGATGCATATGTAAATGTTAGAAAGAAATCTGCATGTTAATATATATAATTCTAAGATGCTTAAAAATCAAAATTATTTACATCAATCAGAAATCAGTCATTTAATATATTTTTCGTACACAATTGACAATATTTTCAACTGTTTTATTTGCCCTTGCTACATTCCACCAAAATTTTAAACATGCCTTATTTTCAATGAAATGTTTCTGAGAAAAGCTTCCAAAATGTATTTACACTTCTTACAATTATTATTTAACCAAGAACTTTTCTCTCTGGGAAGTTATTTGTGTTAAATCTCAGAAAATTTAAGTTGTCAAGAGTTGATATAACTCATTTCACAACCTTTAACCTAAAAGAGGACCATTTAAAGAGAAAAGTGGCTTGAATCATGCTCATATTAACTATTCAAAATTGAAACTATAATTTTTTTTTAGCTTCTTAAGATTTATAAGATCCTAAGTTAACTCGTTATGTTGCTCAGAAAGCTTCCCCACATCATGCATATAGAAGCAGAATCGCTATCGCTGAGCAGAATCGCTGCATCTGAGAACCTCCTAGCCTTCTTTTAGCACATAGTGACAGCAATCTCTTTTACTGATCGGCCTCATGGCCTCTCGATGGACTACTGAAGAGATCATAGGAAGCATCGTCGAATGCGGCGATGGCATTTCTCTGAAGGATCTCCATATATACTATGGATTTCTAGCGAAAAAGGAACCAACAGAGTTAGCCACAGAATGGATGATAAAACTGCAAGCCATGGCGGCAAATAAGTATGGCGAAGGAACTATTCCAGGAATAGTACGACTCTCGGATATTCAAACACCAGGTAAAACTGAGCAATCTATACCTTCTAATACTAACAAACCTTCTCCTATCTCTTTTGATCTGACTCTGGAAACTCCTTCTAACTCTTCTACTAATAATATGGAAGTAGAATCGGGGACTATTCAAGCCGCAGAAAATAAGGAAAATTTCGACATTTTGTCACTTAGTGACTCCAGTACGGATACAGAAATTGAAGATGAAGCAGGCTTCAAAACTGTAGCTAGGAAAAAACGAAAAAAAAGTAATTCTGAAAACCAAAGAAAGGGAAAAAGAACCCATGAAAATACTAACGCTAAGAAACCAGGCAACATCCCAACAAGTAATAAATTCACTCCCTTGGCAAATTTACCTAGCGATCAAAATGCCAAGCAAGTTCCCCCAATTATCATTCGATAACTTCAAATTACTTATGCAAAGACTTAACGAAATCCAAAAAATTAATTGCGCTGCAAAACCTAAAGGAGAATTCATGCACGTTTATTGCAACTCATCTGCAGACCACCGAAACATCACCGAATACTTAGACAAGGAAAAAATCCAATATTACGTTGTCCCACCTTCAGCAAAAAAACTTGTAAAGATAGTTATTAAAGGACTGCCTATTGATTACCCGATCGAGGACATCAAAAATAATTTAACTAAATTAAACTACAGAGTTGACAAAGCCAACCAACTAAAAAGATTTAAAGACAAAAAACCTCTGAACATCTTCCAATCTGAAAATATACAAGAGATTTACAAACCTACTACTATGGAATACTACATCTATGTTGAAAAGTACGTAAGGAAGACAATAGGGCAATGCTTTTGCTGCCAAACATTCGCACATCATAGTTCCGGATATAAAATGGAAGCTAGATGCGTGTTATGCGTCGAGGCACATGATTCACGATGAAAAACAAGCAAAACTTTACTCCTAAATGCGCAAATTGCGGAGGACCACACACTGCCTCCTTTAGAGGCTGCCCGAACTTTCCTAAACTGAAAAAAACAACACCTGGACAATCGTACGCAACAGCACTCAAAGGAAACAACAAAATCCCAGCAAATACAGAACGACCTCCAACAACTACTGGCAATCAAAAAAACCCTACTATCACTCCAACGAAATTAATGACCTCTTCCAACTTCTCAAGCAAGTCAAAAAAATCATGGATCACATCCCCAACATCAAAGAAGTACTTAAAAAAATGGAAAATACTGAAAGTGTCACCACGAAGCTCTTCATACTGAGGCCCTTCCACAAGACTAACCCACGACTCTGACGACTCCTACCTCCCCAGACTGACTTCCGAATTTGCTCGCTCACCCCATCTAACTAGGAACCTACTAAAATAACTTTTTTTCTTTTTCTTTCTTTCTTTTTTTTTTCTTCACTCTCCTCTCAAAATTACTAGGGGGAAAAAAAAAAAATTCTATCTAACCTACCCTCTTTCTCCTTTGATATTTTGCTCAAAATTCTGGTTAAATCCATTCTGTCAAGTTACTGTTGAAGCATGGCTAAGGAAAGGAGATTACAGGTCACTGACCCAGGCACTCCTTACAAATAGGTTTTATCGAGTAGCATAGAATCATTCCAATTACAATTTAGTCAAGAAAAGTAAATTTTTCTTTGGGTAGTCGCTTATGCTTTTTAAAGCTCGGAAAATGTGAGCAATGGAGAGATAAAGCCGTAAAAAGGGTATATTAAGGTGACATTCATTTGTCTAAATGAAACTGCAAGACTTAGATTTATTTTTTAAAAAACTATTTAACTAAAAAAAAAAAATTGTCTCAAAAAACAAATTCCGTTTTCTCGGTCTCTCCGCCACTGTAAATAAAACTTGCGAGCTGTTGCCAAACAGCCATTAAGAAATCCAACCTTTTTTTTCGCTATGCAAGATATATATAGATATTTGTTTCTTTCAGATTAATATTATATATTTGGAGAAAAGTGTGTGTGGCAAAATAATAGGTTTTTCTGCTAATATATTTTCAAAAATAAAAAAAAATATTAAGAGAAATATCTACTGAATATATAGGCAGAATTTCATTCTGGCATTTTTGTTAGAAAATTTTATTTGAATTTTTATAAAATGCGGTTTTGTAGACCGCACCTCCCTATTTAAGTTCTAAATTTTCATGTCCCCAGTAAAGGTTAATAATGCTGGAAAATATAAAACACAAGAATATTCTAGAATTTCATTTTCTCAAGTTGATATAAAAAATGAAAGGAAAATTGTATGAGCCCAAAAGCTGTTCACGAAATAAGAAAACAGAAGTAGATTAATATCTAGTAATTGTTAGCTATCATTATATCAATGTTTTCATTTGTTTTGATGTTGAACCGATATTATTTTAAAATATGTAATAAAATGTCGAATCAAAAATCAGTCCTACAAATTTTATTATGTTCATTAGAATCGTTTGACTCTTAAGCTAACCAGAGTCCTTGGCATAATTAATAAAAACTTTTTATGCTTGAAGGAGATATAACAGTAGGGGGTACTTAAAAATATTGATCAAAGTGTATGTTAGCGAACAAATGGTTGGGAACTGCTGAGCTAAATAATGACAGCAGATATCAACTATTTCAGCGAGAGGAGGGTGAAATATTAAGTATAAACAAAAAGAAATTATCACATTCCTCTTTTAAAACAACACTTAAAAAACATTTTGATGCTTACGGAAACGGTTTTCACTTTCCTCAGTGCTAAATAATGTTTAGTAAGTAAATATGTATATTTTAATAAATCAATAAAGGATTTACTTGAACTGGAATGGTAACGATAC
This sequence comes from Araneus ventricosus, assembly GCA_013235015.1. Taxonomy (NCBI): domain Eukaryota; kingdom Metazoa; phylum Arthropoda; class Arachnida; order Araneae; family Araneidae; genus Araneus; species Araneus ventricosus. Next base: position 63,259 of record BGPR01004408.1, on the reverse strand, counting down.
AAGTGAAACTTGTTTCCATTGCACACATAAGCTGCTTCAACAGGAAAATAAAAAAAGTTCCGAAATTGGATAAATATGGTAGGAAATGCCTAGTCAGGTTGGGAAATATCTTATATTTCAAATACAGTCGGACCTCTATTTAACGAAGTCGCTAAATCCCAAAAAAAAGTTCGTTATATGGAAAATTCGTTAGAGATTCACCTTTTAAAATACTTTAAACTACACAAAACAGATTTTAAATTCATAAACACTAAATATTATTAGAAAAGTAATTAATCACACCTTTATTTTGTAAATTAATATCTATTTGTTTTATCTATTTTACCCATCAAAAAGAAATCTGCAAGGAAAACAAGAATAAAACAAAACATTGTCCGGGAATACACTGTATTTTCAATTTAAAAAAAATAATTTTATATTAAAATTAATGAATTTTAGCATTTCATCATACGAAGGTTTGTTGATTTCTGCATCATGATCATTTCCATCTTTGTCCTCATCGCAATTGATTGCTGTATTGTTTTTATTTTCCACACTGTCCACTTCAAAACTGCCTCATCCACATGTTCATAGACACATGCTTTCAAACGTTTTGAACAAGAATTCGATGAATCATAATTTTGTATCTCATCATGATTTTTTTTATTATGGTTGATAAGCTGTTTGGAGGAATACCCAGTTTTAGAGCAATATCCTTTTTTTCACGCCTTTATCCACCTCACGAAGAATTAAATTTTTTTCATTGATGCTCAAGCACTTTCGCTTTGACATTTTCCAGCTTCAAGGTCATTGATCACCATAACATGTGTTAAAAGAAAGAATAAGTTTGAAATGTTCAGAAATATTTTGAGAAATAGGGAGAAAAAAATATTGGATCATAAGAAAAAGTTCGTTAAATAGAGAATGCACTTCGCTATTTGGAGGTTATTTTATGAAGAAATTCGTAATATGTTCTTGGTTCCAAGAAAAAGTTCGCAAAATAGAGAAATTCGTAAAATAGAGGTTCGTTAAATAGAGGTCCGACTGTATGTATATATGTATATATATATATATAATTAAAATAATTCAACTTTTATCATTATAAATATGTATTTTGGGATGGTTAGGATTGGATGCATCTATGATTAGGAATGACTACAATTTAATTTTAATTTAAAATCGGTTGGCATAGTTTTGTGGCTAAAATCAAATTTGCTGCAATCTGCTGTAAAGCAGAATACTTATGGTAAATGCAGTGTTGGAATTTCTCGCTGTTGCTCCTTTTTGTTAAACTGACCAATTAAAAGTATAGCAGTGAATAGAAGACGTAAGAACACCTCATCTTGGTTGTATGCAGTTCAGAAACATTAAAAAAAAAAAAAAAAGACAAATTAAAAGCAGAAGGGATTATCTGGTGGTCATTTCTTGTATCTTGGGAAAAGCTCATTTTCAGACTGAAAATAATTGCGAAGTACAGTAAACTGTGTACTACTACTTGTACTGTATAGATTCATTTGATCTAATTATGGCTTGTTTAACCCTTTGAGGGGCGGTGGGACACTGTCTGTCCCACCTTCTTAAAGATTTTTTCCATAAACTTGTATAAGGTATTTTATTATAAAAATTGTTTTATTGGATATTTCAAGACCTCTTACTTTAAAAGAAAATTGCAGTACCATTGAGAATTGACTCAAATTTATAGAAAATTTTTAAAATCATGCCCTTTATTGGCAATGATTTTCTTTAAATTTCTAGAGAAAGAAAATTAATTTCGAAACAAATATTAGATGCAAAGGAAATCTTCAATGTTCAATAAATATATTCCAAACATTATCTGTAATTCAAAAGCAATTTTTTTTTTATCAATTATTATAGATAAAAAAAGGTGGGACAATTTTGTCCCACCGCACATCTAAGGTTGTCAGCCTGTAGATGGCAGCACAAAAGTTCGCGGCTCGGTCCTATTTCTTTCTTCTTTGAACGATAAACTTGGATTTATATGCGGTGTAATTATAATCACTCTTTCAAATTTAATACTTATACAGAAAATAAATTTATATATTTCGGAAGACAGTTAAATAATATTAAACAAAAAAAAATCTGTAAATGCAAACAAGCATTTTTTTAAAAAAAAACTGGCATATCTAAATTTATTTTGAGTGGAAATTTCAAAGCAAGAAGCGATCTTTTGAGGAATTTTTTTATAAACGGATAAAAATACACTTTTCTAAAAAGAATGAAAAGTAAAGAGAATATTCAAGTCTTTCTATATCTCTCAAAATTGAACATCCGATAACTGCAACGAGAAGGAAATAGTTCAGTTGAATCTGCCCACCCCACCCCCTACTTGTTTACGTTCTTTGCTGCTTTTTAGAAAACGCTGTATTTCCTAAGGCACAGCTATTGTAAATAGCTCTGTTAGCAATGATACTCAAAGAAAAGCTGTTTGAACTTGACAGCTTCCAGCAGCGCGTTTCTTGGCCGATAATTTACAATCGGTGGTCTTCTTACAGCAGTGGTTTTCATTACAGGTCTTGTCCAGTCGCGGTCATTAGTGTCTCATTTCTTTGGCTGAAGTGAGTGATCGCATGAACTGATAACGAATTTCTGTTGCTTCCCATACAATAAACTGGAGAGGAGAGTAGCATTTTACTTATAGAATCTGGGTGGCCTGCTTTCTTTTGAAGCATTCAAAAAGAGTGACCTCCATAAAAATACCATTGAAGAGCTCCTCCATTTGTATGCAGAATGTGGTAAAAGGTCTCCACTTCAATCACAGTATACATTTTCTACAGCTGTTAAAAGAAAATGTGCTAAATAACCAATTATATGCTCCAAGTGCAACTGATAAAAAGCGAATGTTCAGGGGCGGTGGGACATATGCCTTGCCACCCTCTCGTGAAAAAAAAAACTAAAGGCAAAAAATATTTTTATTTGGAAAATATTTTATTTTCAGGTGATAGAAATTCAAAAATATCTCTTTTTAAATAAAAAAAAAATTCGGGTAGTGTGCTTCAAAGGGTTAAAAGAATTACCCCGATATGCTTGTTATGAAATTATTTTTACTAATGAAAAATAAACTATTAGTTAATTGTTACCAAAATTTGAAGTACTTTTAACTAATATTAAAACTTGTGATGAAAATTAGCTTTCTGTGGCTTTTAAAAATCCTCTGGTTCAATTACAGTGAAACCTCTTCGAACGGCCACCCCTGCATAGCGGCCACCCCTCTTAACAGCCAATTTTTCGTGGCACGGATTTTTCGGCCCATAGACCGAATGTTAAAATAACCCCTAGCAACGGCCACCCAACCCCTCTGAACGGCCGCCGGGTGGGTTTGTCCATCCCATTTAACAAAAGCGTCAGTTAGAGATTTACTTTTTAAACTGAAAAACGAACTTGAAAAAATGTTTTTTTCCGAGAAGGGTAAAAACTTAAAAAAGTCACAAATTGTATCCTTTTTTTCAAAAAATGTAAAAAGTTATTAAATAAAGTACTATTATCTCTTTAGATAAGTCTCAAACTTCATTTTAAATAAGAAATATGTGTCAGACTTGTTTATATTATGTATTATAGCAATTATCTTGTAATTGTAATGAAAACCCCCTCTAAGCGGCCAATTTTTCTCGGAACGGAAGGGTGGCCACTCAGAGAGGTTTCACTGTAATATATTCTCATTTTAATTTTAAAAAATGTTTCGGATGATAAAAGGATTTTCTGTAGTGTAGTATAATATTTTAGAAGTATTTTTACCATTAAAATAATTAGACATGACAGCATTTTTATCTTGAGCAATGCCGGTGATATCGGGTAGCAATTAAATAAACTTCTGAATTCTTTTAAAACTGAAGTGACCAATCATCCTCCTTTATGCGAGTTCTTTCCTTCCTCAAAAAGTGTTCTCTTATATGTCTCCCTTTTCGATATTATGGCTAGAAAACTGAATGTGTATTTAAATTCTGAAAAATTAATACAATGGGGAAAATAAACACATTGAAATTGATAAAAGATGAGTGGAAATATTCAGCCATTTCGAAAATGAATATACTCCGCAGAAAAATTTTATTTATTCAGTTTACGTTGTGCTGTCCTGGAACTAATACAGCAGTTGAAAATGTTTTTTCAATTGCTAATGAGTTTTGGACATATGAGAAATCGAGATTGTATGTTGAAATTCAAGCTGTAGTTCTTGCCTTAAAACTCACTATGAAGGGTATTTCTTGTTCAGATATTTCCAGTACATTGTTAGAAGATGATGCATTAACAAAAAATATTCATTCAGTGGAAAAGTACTCATTTGAATAATAATTAGTAAGCATAATTACAATTTAAAATGTTAATGTTTTTATTATGAATTTATCTTAATATAGTGTATTCTGTATTATTGTTGCAATGAATCAAATGCTTCTTTTATTTACAATATTTTTTTCTTCAATTTATTTGTGTCCTCCTTTTCATTGTAAAAAAGTTGGTCACCTTATTAAAACAAATGAAAAACATTGCCAAAAATATTTACAAAAGTGAAACAAATACCAAAAAATAAATTTAGAATAGTTCTAAGTTTCACCATTGCCTAGCAACAGAACTGCTTGTTAAACATGATTAATAGCATTGTTAAAAATTATGCTTAAAAATTAATTTTGGAATTAAAAAAAATTGCGTGGAAATAAAATTGGTACTATTGGGGAAAAGGTAAATTTTTGAATTTTAAGGTGGTGTGAAAACTCCTTGTGTAATAATTTGCTCTGCAATTACTGCTGAAAAACATAAAAATTCTGGTGAATTTCTAATTAACTGATTTCTTTAATTAACTTTTGCACTTAAAAAAGTGGACAGTATTCTTTTGTCTTGAATAATAATTGTAGAAGGTTTGGTTGAAGTCAACCCAGTGGTTTAGTAGGAGATGCAGAACATAATTCACACAATGACTTTTATTCACATCAAGATTGTTTTTTTTATTTAAACTATTAAAGTTTCATAAAAAGGCTTTCATTCTGTAGTATATTTGGGATCAGAACCTACCATTCACTTGTGGTTATATGTATTAATCGAACAAGATGCAATGGAGTCTGTTTTTGAGGTCTAAGGTAATTAAATTATCCTGCATTATTGCCATTAAATTAATTTCTATCTTCTTATTTTGATTGATCTAGAAAACAAAAAGTGCTAACATTAACTTCTCTGTTCTGTAAATGAAAACAAAAGCGATTAGTATATATGGATTACATTTTATATACAGGGCAGCCATAAGATAACATTGGGTATTTGGAGCTTGATTGTAAAAAAAAATTCTTTGAGTCAAATGCAACCAGATTTGGTCTACATTCTGATCTGAACATAACAGGCATAATAACAGACAGTCGATCAAGTCAGTTAACTGAAAAAATTGGGAGAAATTGCAATTTCCACTATTAATTTTATTTTGGTTTCATTGATATGTAAGGTTCAATTATTTGATCTCATTTGTTCCAAAAAATGTATTTTTTGGATTACATATTCTACTGCAAGACACAGCAGTTCAATGCTGATTTTTCAGTGTATGCATGTAGAGATAACATGTAATAAATGCGTATGGAAGTTTACCAAGTGATGGTAACTGTTAGAAAGGGATATTTAAATGCGAGCAGAGAATAAAGTTTTCATGTATGTAAATAAAAAAAAAATGCTAATCCAGCATATATCTAAATATTATGTTAATTTTATGCCTCATTCTTATGATTCAAGTGTTAGTAATGTTTTAAAATTCTTAATTTTATTAATGTTTTTGGCCATGCATAGGAATCATGCTTTTATAATCTCACAAATTCTGTATATTAAAAATATAAATTATAGAAGTAAATAAATTTTGAGTTGTTGGTTTTGGAAAAGTTCTTGCAAAAACAAAAAAAAAAAGCCAGGGAACTGATGAAGAATAATTATTAATAGAAACTGATCACTGTATATGGAAGTTTTGCTGTAATTAGTGGGGGGGGGGTAACTTTTAAATCTGAATTTTAAAGTAATTTCAAGTTGTTGCAAGGCAGAAACTATGAAAATATTATCACAGTAAAAATTTCCTGAAGTGAAAAAGATGTAGTTGTCAAAATTGAAATTAAACTGAAAAAAATATAGTTGTCAAAATTGAAATTAAACTGAAAAAAATATAGGAAAATGGTGGTATATATGAAAAAAATTTATTAGAAGAAAAATATATTTTATGAAATGTACAGAAAATATTTATTCATTTGTCTTAAAGTAATGAAATGTTTTTTCAGGAGATTGAATCATTGGAAATGAAAACCTGCAGCATTTGCATGCGGTTCTTTAATTAATGATTTTGCAATAAATAATTTTTTGCAGTTTGATTGTAGCTGTACACAGTAAAAAAGGTATTAACGAATAAAATGTGTAATTCTCTTTTTATGCAGCATAATATTTATACTTTTATTTTTGCTTTCTAAATAAAAGTAAAATATGTTTCTAGATATTTGTTAGGCGATTTTGTTCGATTAAAGAGCTTATAGTTAGCAAATCCATTCCTCCTAGAAGTGGTGTATAAACTAGATGTAGTTCATAATCCATTTTTAATGATTCAGTAAGACAAAATATTAAACTGATTTATTGGGAGGGGACAACATGCATTCGTGATTTCTGAATTCATATTATGAATGCAGTTGTGCATATGTTCATTTTTTTGGCTTGTTCTAAAAATCATTTTGCAGTAAATTTTTTAAATGCCCGAGATACCTGTTCCGAGTTTTTTTTTTTTTAAATATGAAACCAATGATTTTAAAAAGAAAAATGTTAAATTGAAATTTACTCTGAATATATTCAGTATTTTCAGAGTTAAGAGAATCTAGTATTGACCAAGGTATGAAGATTAGGCTTATTTTTTCATATTAAGTAGCACTGTTTAACCTATTAACACCCAAAATAATTGAAAGCATGGATATCAATTTTTTTATTAAATTATGTTTAAAACCACCAAGATTAAGGTAACTGTAAAGCAAAATTAAATTCCGAAACAAAGACATTTTTTTCAGAAATAATATTAGAAAATCATTTTACAAAACATTTTATTGCATAAATATTAGATAATTTTATAGTATAGTAAAATATCTAACAATAAAAATTAGTTTCTGATACTTCTGCAACTGGTGGTATATACCTTTTGGAAATTGTTTCGGAATTTGATAATACCCATTGACTTGCTAGACAAAGCAAAAATGGAACAATAGTGCATTCAGTTTAGTCATAAAAGTGAAATTTAACCATTCTATAAATAGAATGCTGCGGGCATTAACAGGTTAAAGCACAATTCTAATAAAATTTCTGATTTTTATAAATTTTGTGGTAATTATTTTTAAGCTGTAACTTAAGAAATAAGCAGTGATGAAAAATTTGCTCTTTACTGTAATATTAAATGAATGTATAAAATTATATTGGCATTTTTTTTAGCTTGAAGTTTTCCTTTCTTGTTGTAGTAGGCTGACATTTTTATTGAACTAGTAAACAAAAATGCTTTGAGATGGAAGTGATTATTTTACAACTCACTAACTTGTTTGGTGCAACATGGCCAAATACTGGGCCTTGTACAGTCTGCAACTTTATAGATCGGACAGTTGCTATAACTCAGGGAGTTATTATCAGGTCTTCACAAAACTGGTGTTGATGGAAGTATCTTGAAGGGACGGGTTTATTCGGAATATTCTCCTCAAGACATTTCCATCAACACCAGTTTTGTGAAGATACGATAATAACTCTCCGATTTATGGCGATTGTCCAATCTATAAAGTTGCGGACTGTATCATAAGATCCAAACAAACCAATTCTCTGAGATATTATATAAATTATTAATTATATTCTGTAGCACACACAGAATTTAAATATTCAATTATTCTACTTGCTATCCTTTTTTTTATATTTTTTTATGAACACTATCTGCTCTCCGAGGGGGGGGGGGGGGCCACAGCCAGCTCCCACTTTGCTCAGCACTGCCCCTTCCACCTTACTGCTTTGAGGCTCTCGGCCACTAACTTTTTCAGTTTTAAATATTGCATGAAGATCAATGGAACAGACTATAAAACTATAGTAGATTTCATATTCTTCATAGACAACAGCTTCCTTTAAAATTGTAAAATCTTTGAATAAATCCCATCTAGTTGTGATGTTTTGGAAAACTTTCTCATGAATTTCGGCATGAAAGTCTTTAGATTCATAGATTCAGAATGGTGCTGTGGCAGAAAATTATTATGCTTTCTGCGAGAAACTTCATTATTACCAAAATCCTTCTGCAAGACTGTTCCGTGAAGTAAGAATTTATAAATAGACAAATCTAAGTGAAATTCATAAATAAAGTAAAATACTTTGTTTAAAAAATTCAACTTTATTTATTGTTTAAATAAAACACATAACACACAAAAAAACCCCATTATAACACAATATTAATCTTGAATATGATTTAAGTTAATGCACTGCTTTTATTTTGTACCAGAGAACTGTGTAATTCATTGTCTGCAGAAAATGAAACTAGTTCTGCAGAATGATCTTGGCGCCTTTGCGCGAATATGTTAAATCTCCCAAAAATATAATTTGTTTCCAAGATGAAAATCTTTCTGCAGGAAACCTTTGCAATCCTGCCACAGGGAAGTATGGTATTGCCCGAAATAAATAGTTACCCTCACCGACAATAGGTATTTTGCAATATTTTTGACACATCATTTTGATGGAACTGTAGGGATTATTGATGAAAACAGAAAGTCGCCTCAAAATTGCAATGTTTATTTCAAAAAACTACTTCATTCTCTCATTTAAACAACACTGCATTCCATGAAAGTTTTTTAACAACTGTTTTTCTTCTCAATTTAATAAAAATAAATTTAGAATAGAAAGAAAATTGTTTGCTATTGATACTAAATTAAATTTTAACTTAAAAAAGATAATAACTATAGGTATGTTTTTAATGATTAAATATATTAATATAATATTTATAGATGTCTTAACAAAATTCTCTGCTATTAAAACTAATTTAAATTTAATTTAAAAAGAGAGATTATTTTTGTTGATAATATGGAGATTCTACAGAACTGTATACAACTGAAAAATACTATTTTTTAAACTTAGAAATTAAAATTGAGTATTCTGATTGGCCAGCTACAACCGCCAGACCGATTTCGACATTGCTTTAATCACTTTCCATTTCAGATTTTAATTAAAATGAGAGTAACCGAGTGGCAAGTGTTGCAATGAGCATTACGTTATAAGGATTTTAAAATAGTATGAGTTAAATCTCTATCGGAATCTGAGGTTTAAGAATACTGTGCTGAGGAAGCCGTTAAAACTATATTTCATATAAAAGATTTAATTGCATTTTTTGAAAATAAGAATCCCATTGAACCAGCAGGTTATCAAAGGTGGCGAGTAAATAATAACGATAAGCAAAGAAATAAAAGTTTCCTCTCCTTATTACACTGATTATTATTTTTTCTGTGGAATGTAAAATTTTTTTCTTTTATTCAACTTGTGAAATATATTTATAATATGTGTGTGTTTGAGTAACTAATTTAATACCATATATGACTACATATTTAATACAATATTCTGAAGAAAGTAGAAATAGTATTTTAATTAAAATTTTTATTTACAGGAAGAATCAGTAACTTCAGGTGAATTATCTTCAAGCCTGAACAATGATAAAGATTCATCTGAAAGAAATGAAACACATTCTGCAAATGAAAATTCAGATAGTGATTCTGATTCAGACTCCAGTTCAGGGTCTGGTTCTCAATCTGGAAAATCTGGTTCAGATTCAGGTTCTGGCTCAGATGATGACAAATCTGAGTCTGGAAGATCTAAGAAAAGTTCCAACTCCGAATCAAACAGTGCAAAATCTGGTTCAGATTCGGGATCCGATTCAGAATCGGGCAGGTAAGGAATTATAAAATGATTCGACTTGCACTTGGTTTTTTTTAAAAACTTAAATATTAAAAATATGTAAACTTTTTGGAAGAAATTAATAAATAACAAATTTACTTATTTGTTTCATAAATTATGTTTAATAGTATGTCCTAATTTTACACTATTCTTTTTTCTCTCTTAATTATATCATTAAAATTTATAAGTAGGCTGAAAAGATGCATGATTTGTATTCCTGTTTTTATTTTTGGTACATGAAATGAATTCTTATTTTAGTTAACTTATTTGTAGTAATTTTAGAATATTGAATAAATATTCCTTTAATTAAACATCACTGTTTATAAGTCTCCATCAGTTAGAAATTAACAATTAAATAATCATAAAGCACCATCTTGGGTGCGTCTTAAGCGTTGTTATCTAAACCAGAGGTTCTTGAGTTATGTATCCAGACCATTAACGATGTAGCGGACAAGTATTTTGTTGACACTTACACACTTTACAGTGTCGGCATTTTCCATGCTCTGCAGAATGGAAAGCAAAAGCAGTTAACAAAAACCATGTTGTTTTGCAGCATTTCATTGAAATTTTACAAAAATATTTAATAAATTTCTTTTTATTTATCATTAGTTAATGCCCTATTTTCCTATGTTGTTTCCATACATATTTGTTCACTCGAGGGTATGAGAAAATTTTCAGAAATTCATATTGGGTCAAAGAATAATTTTGCAGCTGAATTGGATTTCTAAGTTGCCTTGTCCTAAATGGTCAAGGCTTATAAAGGATTAAATGAAATGACGCAGAAAACAATTAACATAAAATAGGAAAGACTTCACAACTAGGGTTTCTTTCCCTGGTTTCCGGGAAATCGTAAGATTTTCATACTTTTTGTATTGCTGGGAATTATACTTGGTTCCCAGGAATAAAAAATTGTAAAATTATTCAGAAAATCACCTCTCAAGAATGATATTTTACAAAATTATGATAAAGCAGAGTTGGTCTGTGAAAAGATGGTTTGTTTATATACCTAAAAACACTAGAATAGTTTGTTGGAAATGCTTGAAAGAGTTTTAGAGATTAAATCGGGAAATTCAAAAACATTAATTGATATTAAAAACAGCAAATTTATTTTATATGTCTCTGTGCCATTTTTAGATCTTGTTGTTTTTGTAGGGAAAGTAAAGCTTCCATTAAGGAAAAAGTTTCCAACTCTGAACAAGATTCTGCTGAAAGTGATGGAGATAATGATAACAAAAGTTCTCCAGAAAGTGATAGTTCAAAGGCAAACAAGCAAAGAGAAATCAAACGATCTCCTAAAATCAAGAAAGAATTGGATGATTTAAAACAGGTATGGTCTATAAATAATTGTAAATTCTGTAGCATGATATGATCCCCTCTCCCAAATTGCTATATTGCTAAAATATGAATTATTTAGTTTTAATGAAGTACTTTTCCATTTTAATGTTTGTATAATGGAAAAGTAATTAGATTTGCACTGTTTTTACTTGCTTCATTAAATTGCTTATATTTTTGTGTATCCATTTTTTAAAAATATATTTTTCTTTTCATTTAAGATGTGGGAAGAAAATCCTGAAGAGTTTGGAATCAGAAGGTCGGGCAGATCACGCAAGGAGCCTGAACGATATAATATTGGAGAGGTAACAAAAGCAAATTAATGAAGTGGTCAAATTAATTTTTGTTTTATTGAACAGTCCCCCCTAGCCGTTATTTTAAATTTTAATTACATTAATTCTGTTATAAACTATCTAGAAAATTGGATTATCATTTATCTTGCTCATTTGCTTGTATACTGTGATTCTAAACTGTAGTACAAGGTATTGAAGCTTAGTGTCAGTCATATTATGCATTTAAATCAACGATATAAATTTAGGGTTGAAATCTAGAAGTTGGTACACACTCTTAAAATGGCGCCAAGTCGCCAAAGCTAATGCAAGTATTAACTGAATTTAGCTTTGGCGACTTGGCGTTAAAGAAGTCAGCAGTCAACGTCTTGCTTTGGCTGTGTTTTATGGGTGTGTACCAACTTCTAGATTTCAACCAAATTTAGTTGTAATAGTAGATTAGGTTTAACAGATTTGGAATTCTTGAAAATGATCAAGCACTGAAGTTTGAATGGGAAATACTTAGTACTTTAAATGTTTACATGTTGTGCATCTACAAGTGATTCAATGTGATGTGGAATTTTCATTTTAAATAATTTTATAACTTGTCTTAAATGTTAGTGACTTTGCTGCATAATTTTAAGAGTGATGATCATCCCTCTCCTTCAGAGTTTTTATAATAGTTAGAATAATCCTTATAAAATGTAATGAAGTCCAAAATTATATTTTAAACTGTGGTTTTTTCAAAGTATATATTGAAGTTTGACCAGTTTAGCTTAAGTGACTTTTATTGTTTGTTTATCTATTTATCTTATCATTTATTTAATCCATAGGATTCAGAAGAAAGTGACAATGGTAGGAGAGGAAGCGATTCCAAACCAGCTAAGCGTAATAGAAGAAGGCAGTATGTAGCAACACTTTTTCTTGTCATTTGTATTATAGCATACTTTTTTAACTGAACAAAAAGTAATTTTGATTCCTTTACGTCATTTATAAGTAAATGGGATTTATGTTTTTGTTAGATCTCAAGATTGGGATAATTCTGATGATAGTGGAAGTGACAGTGCTGATGAATCATACAGAAGCAAGAAGAGTGCGTCACGAAGTAAACCTAATCAGTCAGATAGAAAGAAACCTTCCAAATCAAGTAGCAATAAAAAGAAAGCAAAGGCAAAAAAAAGAAATTCATCTTCAGATGAATATGATTCTGATAGTAATGATGAGAAACAAGTGCCTCTGCGACAGACAAGAAAAGAAGTCAGGTAAGAAAGAACTATTTATCACCCCCCCCATACTTTTTGTATCTAAGTTTCAAGGAATGTTTTTTTAAGAAATTAATGCTCACATATAACATTTCTTAGAATTATAGAACAACATTTTAAAAAACAATTTTTATTTTAAAGTTATAAAGAACAAAGTGCAGATGAAACTGATTCTGAAGATCTGATAGAAATTGAGTATAATGATACTATGATGGAAGAAGAAATAGCTGAAACAATCGAAAAAGTTCTTGACCACAGAATAGGAAAAAAAGGAGGTATGATGATGTTTATATTTTTGAGGGAATTTTTTTACTAATTTTTTTTAGAGATATAAATTAGTGAATTGTTTAGACAAAGTTTTTCACATATTGGTTCTTCATTTTTTTGCTTGCAAGACGGAGGCAAAAAAGGTTAGAACTAATTTAATTATTTCAGTAGCTTATAACTTTTCATGTCTTCTCTTCAATTTAAAGATAACTGTTGAAAATCTTCTAAGTGACTAACTCATCCTTTCTTTAAGTGTAAAAAAAAAAGTGGTATTTTATGGTTTGTATCTAACTATTTTCATTAAAAATTGCCAGTATTTTTTCCTGTTTTTACCTTAGACATCCAAGCAGCCATTTAATTTAATCGAATAACTTTCAGGTATGAGAAAAGAGATTTTAAAATTGAGGAACCACCCTTTTTTAATGTGTAATTGAATATTTAATATCTGAAAAATTTTACTACTGTAATTTTTAAGAAAATGTGTGAATTCCCTGCTTTGGAGCTGGATATGAAGAACAGAAAAAACTGCTTTGGCCGCTTGGATTAATAAATTTATTTATGTTATTGTTTCTTGGTTAATTTATTTTGGATGTGGTAAATTTTTTTATTATTAAATTTAAATATATTTTTGTGGAGTGAATAATTTGCAACACCAAAATGATTAAATAGTTTATTCTGAATATCTTGAGTAATATGCTCATATCTTCTAATTCTAATTTTAAGCATCCAGTTTTCATTTGTGTAATATTTTTAAATTCCAGGGCATGTTTTGTTTTTATTTATGAGAAAGTTTGTGAATAACTTTTCTTTTATATTTAATAAATATATCTAGCTAAAATGTTAGTAATAATTTGCTTTTCTTGAAATGTGATAATGCAATGCCATTGATTAAATTTTAGTAAGCAATTTGAATCTACTACTAGTCTATTATTACTTTCTGCAGACTTATTTATGGATCTGTTTTGAAAGAAAAGTAATAATTTTTACATCTATGAAAAGAGTTTTGTATCCAGTTTCATCTATTTATTTATGTCACTTTTTTTGCCATTGCTTTATAGATTTTTTTTATTTTTATTTTGCCTTTTTCCCTTGGTGAGTGTGCGATTAGATTTTTTATTCCTGGTTGAATTAAAAAAAAAAATAAAAATCTGTCCTTTATTAAAATTCAAAGATTATGTTTGTTTGTCTTTAATTGTAATTTTAATAGGAAAATATTTAAAGATTTAAGTGATACTCAATTTGTGTTTGTTGCTTCTGTTAATTTGCAGAGTTGAATGTGTATTCCTACATTCAGAGCGTCTCGAATAATCTGCAGATATGACTGGAATGCATTCTTTCATTACCTTTTAAACATTTTATTTATTGCATTAAAAATTTAATTTGCATAATTATTTTCTTAGCCACTGGAGCATCTACTACAGTGTATGCCGTGGATGATTTTGGAAATCCAAATGATGAAAATGCTACAGAAACTGAAGAGCAGTATTTAATTAAATGGAAGGGATGGTCATACCTTCACAATACATGGGAATCTGAAGCAACGCTAAAAGAGCAGAAAGTTCAAGGGATGAAAAAGCTTGAAAATTATAAAAAGAGATTGGAAGAAATAGCAGATTGGTTAGTAAATTGCTTGATGATTGAAATATATGTTTTCACAATTCTCATTAACCTATTGAATCCATGGATAACATATTCATTTGATTTCAGGAAAAGTCATGCCTCGCCAGAAGATTTAGAATACTATGAATGTCAGCAAGAGCTTTCTCAGGATGTTCACACGCAGCATCTTCAGATGGAGAGAATTATTGGTATGTAAACATTTTTGAATGAAATGTCATAAATTTATCGGTGTTTCCTCACCTTTTTCATTTTATAGTGACCGAATTTCTTCCTGCTAAGGCTTTTTTACATTTTGAATAAAAAATTTTTTTCCTGTTATGCATGTTTTTGGCTCAATGCAGAATCACTTATTTCTTTCATTGATGGAAATATATATTTTGCTCTGATTTTTATTTTCAATTTGTGATTATTGATCCTTAAAGAAAATTGTATAGTTTTGAGGATGGCACTGTCTGGTATCAAATCATTGTTTTTATTCCATCTTATTTAGTACTGGAGGGGGAGGGGTGCATGAGTTTTATTCCAAATAAACCCAGTTTTTTTTAAACAAAAAAAAAGTTAACATCTGACAGTGAATCATGAATGTTTCCGGTTTGAGTTGAAAGTAATATATGCATTCATTTTAGATGTATGTATGTCTGTTTTATTTTTCTGTGTTGATTGAACCTTTTTGCGTTGAAAATGTTCTAAATCCTCTTTTTGCTGAAATAAGTGAAACTACTGTAACCATGAAAGAATTTAAGGTGAAGAGACAAAATGCTTGAATATCTGTTAATTTCTGTGTGCAAATGGTTTCACTAAAAATGTACTGGACTAAATGAAAGCGAAAACTTGTTACTTTTTAATATGCCTTCTTTTTTTATATAGAATAAATTTGTGATATTTTTCAGCATATTTGAATTACAATTGGTCTTATTGTTTATAGCTCATGGCCCTTCAAAAAGTGGTGATGGTAGTGAAACTGAATACTTTTGCAAGTGGTCTGGATTGCCATATATTGAATGTACTTGGGAAGAAGGTAGTTTGATAGAAAAGAAATTTCAGAATAAAATTGACGAATACTTTGCCCGTCAGAAAAATCAGAAAATTCCAAGCAAAGTTTGTAAAGTAAGTGTATATATAAATACTGTGAAAAACTAATTATAGTTTAATGCATTTTGGAGCTTCATTGGCATGCTGCTTTTTTTTTTTTTTTGAATGAAATATTGGAGTTGAAATACAAGAGTAATTTCTGTATATTTGGTGTTATTTTTCTTATTAATGCTGAGATTTTGTTTTTTTTAAAAAAAACCATTAGTTGCCATATTTACCTATCCTGCCATTTCAATTTGCAGAAGGCTGTCACACATCTCATTGCTTTCATGTTCATTTTTTGAAATCAAAAGAGGGGAACGGAATTCAAATGTCATAAATTTAATTTGTGTTAAAAACTTATTAACAGCTGTATAAATAAATGCTTAATTTTTGATTGAAATAAGAGAAAAACTTATTTTTTTCAGATTTGAAATGTACTTAATATTTTGATTTAGGAATTTTATCAATGAAACAGCAGAAATAATTAATTGAATAATGTATTTCCTTTTACAGTCATTACCATTTAATTATAAAAGTAATTTATCTCTACTAATAATAAAAGATAATGTGTGTGTTGGCGCTCTACAGACCAGACCGCTGAAGCTAGAGCTACAAAATTTGGCGCAAACATACTTTGGAGAAATGTGCACCTCTGAGTCCTTTCTTTTGAAATTTTAATTAATTAAAAATTAAACAAATTTTTTGCCTTTTTCCTTAACTTTCGAAATAATACAGCACCAAAATCATTTTTACACTATCTGAAAGTGCAAAAAATTACCTTTTCAATAATATGAATTAAGTTGACATACAATTTTTTTCTCTCATTTTAATAAATTTTTAAAAATATTTTTTGGCATAATTTACAACAATACTTTTTATTGTTTCAACGCAGTTCAAACCGTTTTCATTGTTTATACAAATATTTATTTGCATGTTCCTCTTCCATTGTTGAAAGCTGGGGTAATATCTTAATCAGTATAATTTCTTCGAGCTAACATGCCATTGGATGTTAAATTTGCCACAACATTTTAAAGTTAAAATCAAATGCATATTTTGCCAGAGGAATAATGGAGTGAAGCTGATGCCGACAACTGGCTACTTGACACAGACAGTTACTCGACACCAATAGGGACGTTCATGCCGACAACGAACCTATTGAAAGAACTATAAATGTCTATCAAAATTTAAAATTAACTTTTTAAGGGAACCATGAATATCAGTTTATACAGAAGAGATTCAGTTGAAATTATATTCATGGCGAACAAACTGGTGGCTGAAGGCGGCTAGTATTAAGTATAAAATAAATTTTTTTAAAAATTACTTATGATATTTATTTGAAAGTTACTATTTATGTACTAATTTTTGAATTGGCAGCTTTTTTTTCGATTTTTAATAATTTTGGTTGGTAACAATTAAAATTAAAGAAAAATGCATGATAGAAATTCTCCTTCTGCTTAAATTTTATTATTCTTTTTATATGTCTTTTTGTAAGTTGTATGTTGCAAATAGTATGCTCGACTTATTTCTACATTTTTTAAAAAATTTTTATTCATAAAAAAAAACATTCGTCTTATACTTATTTCTCTTCACTTTATGTATTCTTTGATTGTTTATTATCATTTGTAAAGATGGTGGCTTACTATTGACATTTATACATAAAGTTTTATATGATAAATATATTTTGCAAATTTGCTTTACTACAGCTGTAAATACAGTTTTCACTTCATTTATTAATTTGACAAAGTAGCCATCATATGGGAAAGAGTTTCGGATTTAAAATTTAAAAAAAAAAAGTCATGCTTCAGAATTAATACATATTCTTATGATTTTACAACTTACAAACAATTGATTCTAAAACGTTTTGAATTTTAGGCTCTGAAAGTCCGCCCAAAGTTTATACCTCTTAAAGTTCAACCAAAATATGTTGGTGGAGTCAATAACTTGGAGTTAAGGGATTATCAGCTAGAAGGGTTGAATTGGTTGACCAATACTTGGTGCAAGTAAGTCATTTATATTTTCCTTCTAAAAGCTGTGTTTGTAGACTCAATTAGAAAGAAATTAGCTAGTTTTTTTTAAATGTATTTATAGTTAATAAAATTTCTTATTAAAAATTTGACTGATGTAAGAATATTTCTGTTTCAGGGAAAATAGTGTCATTTTGGCTGATGAGATGGGTTTAGGCAAAACCATACAAACAATCAGCTTTCTCAATTGTCTTTTTAATCAACATTCCGTGTTCGGCCCATTCTTGTTAGTTGTACCACTTTCTACAATGACATCTTGGCAGAGAGAATTTGAAATGTGGGCTCCAGAAATGAATGTAATAGTTTACCTTGGTGATGTTAATAGCAGGAATGTAGTAAGTTCTTGTTCAAATCCTTGTGAGAGTTAATATTTTTATGGAAGTTCATGAAAAATTGTTCATTTCTTTTGTTAGTTGTTGGTTTTCACATTATCTGTTCTAATTTTAATATAGATAAGACAATATGAATGGTGCCATCCTGGTAACAAAAGACTGAAATTCAATGTTCTAATTACAACGTATGAATTGCTGCTGAAAGATAAAGTAAGTAATAAGAATCAACTTCTTGCTGAAGTATTGAAATTTAGTTAACTTTTTCCATTTAGTGTGTAATGCTCATAGTAAATTTCTCAAATTCTTAGCATCACTTAATTGTTTTTTGATGATACTTATTCATAAAATTCTGGTGTGGTTTACATTTTGTTGCTGAATGTTTAAATTTTCTTAAAAAAGGCGTTTATCTTTTATATATTAAACAGTAATTTTCCTTTACGTTCTACTTTTAAGTAAGTTGAAGAAATTTTCAATCCAATATGTTTCAAATACTTGTAAACACAGTTCTGTTGTATATCGATTATTTATAGTAATAATATATATATATTCTTTCTTTACAGACTTTTTTATCAAGTATTAGTTGGGCTGTATTGGGAGTTGATGAAGCCCATCGCTTGAAGAATGAAGATTCACTATTATATAAATCTTTATTTGAATTTGATACAAATCATCGTTTATTGATTACTGGAACACCCCTTCAAAATTCTTTAAGAGAATTGTATGCCCTTCTTCACTTCATTATGCCTCAAAAGTATGTATTATTTTAGATACATAAGGAATGTATCAAATCATTGGTATCATAATCATTAATCTCAAATTAAATATTCAATTCTTTAGATTTTCTTCATGGTCTGAATTTGAAGACGAGCACAAAGAAACTGCTGACAAAGGATATCCTAAATTGCATAAGCAGTTGGTCCCGTATCTGCTGCGAAGAGTTAAAAAAGATGTGGAAAAATCTTTGCCTGCTAAAGTAATTTATTTTAATCTCATTGTGGATTATTTTTCATATCGTGCATTGCTCTGTGCTATTCATTTATGCTATTTTGTTTTCGTTTGAGAAATTTTTGATGGCTTATTTTATATTTTAGGTTGAACGTATATTGAGAGTTGAAATGACAACTGTGCAGAAACAGTTCTACAGGTATGTTGAAAGTTCACAATTAGTTTTTGTTTATTTTAGAGATAAAATATTTCATGTAATCTTACCTGATAGATAATTATCTTTTTGTTTTTTAAACATATAATATGCTTTGATCCTGTTTGACTGTATATAATTAATATATACTAAAGATTGAAACTTTATATTGTTACTATAAATCATTTATTTTCTGTTAGGTGGATTCTGACCAAAAATTACAAAGCTTTATGTAAAGGTCTGAAAGGAAACATAGGCAGTTTTTGTAATATAATCATGGAGTTAAAAAAATGCTGTAATCATGCAATGCTGGTTCGAAGTGTTGACAATCCGAACAATTTGGATTACTTGCAGGTAAAGTAATTTATTTTTTGTTTTGAAAATTTAATTTGGTATTTTCAAGCAAGGAGAACTGTTTGGCTAGTCTTTCTATCTATGTATGTGTGTGTGCATGTATTTTATTGTTCCGAATAGCATTTCCATTGGTCTGATTTGTTTTTAATGTTTAATCTTTCTGTCGTTTTTAGCTTTTGATTCGCAGCAGTGGTAAAATAGTTCTCTTGGATAAGTTGCTGTGTCGTCTGAAAGAAACTGGACATAGAGTATTGATCTTCTCTCAGATGGTTAGAATGCTCGATATATTGAGTGATTATATGCAGTTACGCCATTTTTCATATCAGGCAAGTCTCGGTCTATATGTACTCTTAATATTTTTGCCATACATTTACAAGTATGGTAGCATTTAATATATTGCTTCTTAATTAATTGTGGATTTTTCTCTTATTTTTGAATAGCGTTTGGATGGTTCTATTAAAGGTGAATTACGAAAACAAGCTTTGGATCATTTCAATGCAGAAGGATCTCAAGTAAGTCATTATAGGTTTGAATTTTCCGTAAAATTTTGCATCTGGAAATATGTTGATTTTGTTGCAATAACTGCATACATATGTTTTTTCAATAAATCTTATGAGTAATAAAACATTGATGATGAAGCAGTATTTCTACAAATGAGAATAAATACTGTTAAAAATGATAATCAAGAAGGTGATTTTTACTGTGTTATTTTTGCATTGAGGAGAATTTAATTAATAGTGGCGGCTCATGTCATGTAATCTTGGGGGTCCTGCGCATCTTGAATCCTTCACTGAGCAGTAATGCATATTTGAACTACTTACATTTTTTTGCTTTTTTCATTAACTTCAAGTAGTTTTATATTTAATGAATGACTAATAACATCTTTTCTTCAAATAGGTAAGTATTTTAACAAATTAATTTTAATAAAAAATTTATGCTCGAAATTTGTTTTTCAGTTCCATTTTCTGTATTTCTTATTACATTTTAAAAAATTAACATTAAAATGACAGTGTAGTGCAGAAATAAAATAGTTTTCTTATTAATTAACGAGAAAAAAAATCTTATAGTATAACTAATATGAACAGAAGCGTAAGGAGAATACTATTAGTATCATTAAAAATTACTTAAAAATGAAATAAATTCTTGTCTTGTTTTCAGCAAAAGAACAAAAACATTAATCTTGATGCCTGTATGACGATTAAAATTTTTTTTATCCATTGAAATCAAAACAGCTACATATAATCATATCCCGATTCATATTGTGTGTGTGAGAAAATATTTTATTCTTTTTTCAGTGTTAGAAAGCTGAGTTCAAGCTATAGTATTATGTAGTAACGGGAATTACCAAGGGTGGGGGGAAATTATTAATTTATACTATTACATCTATCTAAAGGTGGATTGCGATACTTTAAATTGGGAATATACTTATCAATATTCTTAACTAAATCTTAATTTATCTAATCTTAATTTGGGATCATGAACCATGATCCCAAATAGAAAGGTACAGAATATTAGGGTTCGCGAAAATTTTGAAAATATATTTGTATTGCGAAAAATTTCTATTTGTATTTCATCAGCATTCATAACTAAAAATCATCAAAAAAAATTTTTTTTTTGGATTGCAAGAAATTCCATTACTGTAAAAAAAACTTTTTCAATTAAATTTTTATTTATCTTTAATTATCTTTTATTTCTTTTCAAAGTTTTAGAATGTGAAAAAAGTTTCTAAACGAGAAAACGTTTAAAACTCAATTTCTAATGTCATGGGAACTGTCGATTTTCGCAGTACCTTTTCAGCTTAAAAACATAGTAGGGAAAGCCTGCGCAGGCGGAATTTGGAGCCGGAAGTATCCACAGTTCCCGTTTTAATTGTTACTTTCTCCTTTGCGCTTCTTCGGGTAGTGAAAAAATAAGATACGGAACTTCGTTTTCTGCGTAGCTTTTTGTGTGTGTGTTTCATTTGAATATTGTAATCCTTTAATACAAAATTGTGTTAGATTGTTGATAAATTTAAATATTAAATACGAAATAAAATAAAATGATTAAATTTACACAATGGAAAAAGTTGGGGATGCTTCTGTTCCGCAGTCCCTGCACATGAGCCGCCACTGTTAAATGTTTTTTCCCCCAGAGGTATAATTTAGAATACAAAATACTCAATTTAAATAGTTTTACACATCTTTAAATTGTTAATGGCAACTTGATTGACATATTTTGATAGAAAATAAAATATCCATAAAACGGATATCCATATATATAAAATTAGGTTCATCCTCTATATATATGAACCTAATTTTATAGACTTATATACTTTTTTTATTATTATTGTTTAAAATTTTAATGGAAATGAACATTCTTTTATATACTAACATACAGTTGCACCAAAAATAAAAAGTTTGAAAAAGTTATGTGTTTCAATTTCTCTTTCATTGTATTTTCATCTATAACATTGATTTATTTTTTGTGTTCAGGACTTTTGTTTCCTGTTATCAACCAGAGCCGGAGGTTTGGGTATTAATCTTGCCACTGCAGATACTGTGATCATATTCGATTCTGATTGGAATCCCCAAAATGATCTACAAGCTCAAGCCAGAGCTCACAGAATAGGACAGAAAAACCAGGTTTGTTTTTACATAATTATTTAATATTTATTGTGAAGCATGGTATTTTGTTTAAATCTTCTGTTGTTGAATTTCTTCTGCTATTTTTTTTTCTTTCTATCTCTTAAGTTATTTCTCTTTTAATATTGATTCTTCATCTGTTGGCAAACACTCAATCACTGCTTATTCTGTTGGAACATTAGGTGTTATTTTTTTTTTAATTCTTAGATTTAAAAAATTGTTAACTTTAATTGTTTTGCTTTTGATCCCCCCTCTCAATTGAGGATAAATAGTAAAATTGGCTCAATTTCCTTCTGAGAAAGTACTCCAATTGTACATCTGAATACCCTTTTAATTATTTGCCTTAACCCTAAAAGGACATTTTATTCATTATATTGTTTTGCAACATTTTGTTTCTTTAAGTTGAATTTATAATGTAAAGTCCTAAGTTTTAAAAATTATTGGGTTGATATTTACTATATGGTGTCTTCTCGTCACTAAAACGATGCCAAGAAGCAAAATAGCTGCTAATATAAATAATGTAGTAAAACAATCATTATTACAAATTGGCTGTTTAAAGTTTAATCCCACTTCCTTATTTTTATCAGATAATTTTTTTACTTTTTATGGGCTGTGATTGTCTTTAAATTTTTTAATAATTGGATCTATGATCTGGCTACACCAGTTTTGATAGAAACCTTTAGCTTCTTCTGCCTGTGGCATCTGAAATTTGCATTGAGAGGATTATTTTAACTTAAAAAAGCACCATAGGACTTTGCTGCTCATAGGATGAAGAACCTAGTAGTTTCACTAGTACATTGACAGCAAGTGTTTTGATGAGTTTAGAAGACAGGAGGCACAGCACCAAAGCAAAAAAAAAGAAACCTATTGAGCTATCAGAAACGAAAACAAAAGAAGCCTCAGAGTAAAGAAAAAAGCAAAAGAAACAAATATAAGCACAAAAATCTGCATCACACTCACCATCTAACGAAACTTGGCAAAGACCAAAAGAGAAATGTCAAATAAGTTCATGCAAAAGTTTTTTTTATTAAAATGACAAGCCAATAAGTATCATTCAGTGGGGGAATAAAGTAAATAAAATGCAGTTTTCTTTGGAAATTTCATTAAAAAATAATTTGAAATTATCTGATTAAAAAATATTGATAATTATTTAATAAGTATTTTTAATTTTCTTTAGTTTTTGTAAAATTCACATAGTATCAACAATGAAAAACTAACAATTATGTGAACAATCAAACCAGAGTACTACAAGTGCTTGGCTTAGATGTCATGTTGGCAAGAAATTCCTGGCTATCAGCATGTTGATCACAACCAATAAATTTTTGATAATTCTGAACTAAGAATTTTTGTACACTGATGGGTGTTTGGTGAAGTCACAAAATTGTGTTATATTTGGTTTTCTATTTTTTTTTTATATCTATTGTATTTTTGTAAGTAATATAAAAATAATATTTATTGAATTGGAATAAATAGCACTATCAGTGCATTTGAATCCCAGTAAAGAGATATATTTATGCTTAAAAATTAATAAATATATAATATGATACAAATCATAATGTCTGCGAAGGTACATGGAAGAATTCCGTATTTTTTAATGAATTGTTTTGTATACTTCATAATATTAATTTCGCATTAGGTTACTTAACCTTATTAATAATTTCTTGACAAGTTGCTTTTAACATTTGTTCATTATATTTTGGTAACACATTTTGTTTTCTGTTTGAATCAAATAAAATTATTTACTGTTTTTAGCACCAATTCTGTTTTATTTTTATTTCGAATCTTAATTTTTAAAAATCGGTAATTTAGGTTAACATTTACCGCCTGGTTACCAAAAACAGTGTAGAGGAAGATATTATTGAAAGAGCAAAAAGGAAAATGGTATTGGATCATTTGGTTATTCAAAGAATGGATACGACTGGACGAACTATTATGCAGCCCAACAAAGCTCCTAGCACAAGGTAAAATATAAACTTTAGCTTTATTTAATGAGATGTAATTACATGGTGAAATTTTTCTGTATATCGTTATATGTCTGTGATAGAATTACGCTCCAAAATCATCCGCAACTCTCGGGAATTTGGCTACGTGCCAAAGAGATTCGGATGGTCCGTCTACAGATTAGCATACACTACACACGGGATACAGTTTTAATTCTGTGATGATTTAATATCAAATAGGATGTGTGTTTGTTAGTGATATGTTTGTATTTTTTTAGCAGAGTTTAGCAGTTTCTTTTCTTTTTTTTATTTTATGTTGATTCATCAATGCTGAATTCCATTATTATCAGATAGAAGTTATACTAGAATTAATTTATTTCTCCACTTCTGGGATATCTTTACTTTCGCTTTCGTTAAAAAGGTTTCTTTTTCGTACTTAATTTTGGAATTAAATATTTTGTAAAACGAAAGTTAGTGTCAATTGATTCATCATTTCTGTTTTTCATGCTTTTTTCAAAAAAAATTTCTTAAGCACTATGCATGAGAATTTCTACTGCATTAATACATCTGTGACAATCAGATCCAAGATATTGTTGGCTAGCTAAAAGCCCATCTTTGTGGGCACAAATCTTCTAGTGTAATATATATTAGTTGATTGTAATCTTTTCATTTCTGCTTAGCGAAAATAGTTGTCTTTGATATAAATTCTTTCATAAAGTATATTTACTTATTTTCAGCAGTACTACTCCTTTTAATAAAGAAGAGTTGGCTGCTATTCTGAAATTTGGTGCTGAAGAATTGTTTAAAGAAACAGAGGATGGCGATGAAGAACCACAGGTCGACATCGACGAGATTCTCAGTCGAGCTGAATACAGGGAGGACCAGCCTATGTCTGTTGGAGAAGAATTGCTGTCTGCTTTTAAGGTACTTAAATCATCCGTAGTCTCATTTTCCACTTTGTCAAACATTTCATTTGTCGACGTTTATTCAAAATAAATAATTATGCAAGCTGTATTTTTTTTTTTGTATATAAAAATATCTGTTAGTGACAACACCATTATTTTTTAATTTTGCTCTTGTTAGATTTAGGTGTTTGTATTTGAAATTCAGATATTCTAGTGGGAAATGTTTAATATCTGGACCTAAATGTGTTGTCTGATTTTTTTTTTTCTTCATAGGTTGCAAGTTTCAATTTTAATGAGGAAGATGTCAGTATGCAAAGTACAGGTGATACTAAAGACACTGAAAAAGATTGGGACGATATCATTCCCGAAGACGATCGGATGAAGATGGAGGCGGAGGAAAGAGAAAAGGAAGAAATGGAAATGTTTTTGCCTCCGAGGAGTCGAAAACCAGTAAAAAGGGTAAGGTTCTGTTTTCAGATTTAGTTGCAGAACATATATAAATACTACAGATGTGTCCAGAAGTCTAATAATATGATTATGTATTTTAGATGTCTAAGCATTCTGACAGTGATGCCAGCAAAGGAGATTCAGGAAGTGGGTCTGATAAGGATGACTCTGATGAAGATAGACCCAAAAAGAGAGGTCGACCTCGAATTGTCAAAAATGAAGCTATTAAAGATTTTACTGACGCTGAAATTAGGAGGTAATTATTAAAACTCATAATCTGTAATTTTAGGCTAAATTATTGAAGTATTTTTACCGATGAAAGATGCCTTTTCAACATGTTTTAACATATTATTATTAAAGCCACTTCTCTAAAGGTGTACGAAGTAAACTTAAAACAGATTAATTATTAGGGATGAGATTCTTCCGACTTTTTCGATTTTTCAAAAATTTTCCGACTTTTTTAATCAAATAAAACTTTCTCAAAATAAGGGGGGAATATATCTGAAGATTTGAGCTCCAAAAACTGAAATCAAATAGTTACTAACGAACTAGAGAGGCAACCATCCAAAAAAAGAAAAACAACTTCTTATAATATAAAAGATCTGTTCGAGAGAGCTGTATTTAAAAAAAATAGCAACTAATATAGTTAGTACATTTTTGCGTTTCTTTTGTTCTTTGTGTTGTTTGTTTTCCATTTAATCTAGAAAAGTGTACTCGATATTCCAAATTTCAATTCAATGAATGTTTATCCAGAGTATTATATCTGATTTTTATTTTAAAAATGAATACACACTGATTAATTTCAACAAACAGATATTTTACTGATGTGTGCTTTATAATGGTACCATAATTTCTTTCTAATTTGTACTATTTTTTCTCATTAAGGGAAAATTGTATATAAATAGGATAGATTTAATACCAGTAGCAATTACAATATTTGTTGTACTTGAAATTCTTAAGTATTATTGCTCAAATGTCGTTCTCACATTTTTTCAGACTTTTTGCTTTTTTGGCAATCTCATCCTTAATTTATGTAAATAAATTCAGTGCATTTTCCAAAAATATTATGTAAAAAGAATATTTAGGTTAATGTAACTCCATCAGACTCTGAATTTAACGTAAATGGCTATTTTGTTATTCCTTTTAAATTTTCATATTGATGCAAGTATAACTGAATTGGCAACTTTTCAGTAAATGAAATGATAATAGCGGCATCTGAAAATGCTTTTTTAGAACTGCATTCACCAGTTTTTAGGTTTAAAATGCTAAGAATTCATATTTGCTTTCTTTGATTTTTAATTTATATTGATATCACATTTCTGAAATTTAATTTTGCAGGTTTCTTAAAAGCTACAAGAAATTTCCATCTGCATTGAAAAGGTATGTTTTTACATTTACTACATATTTGCCATTATCTTAATGAAATTTTATTCAAATAATATTTTTGATTCTGACTGATCTAACTTTCTAGAAAAATTGCAAATTATACTTACCTTACTTTCATTGCATTTGAAGCCTATATACTTTAAATGTTCTGGAAAAGATTCAAGATATGTCATTAAGGGTTTAAAAAAAAATCGACAGGAGGCTGTCTTTGTGAAACGGCCGCTGGGATTGAGGGGCGTAAACTTGCTTACCTTACTCAACTGTAACTAAAGTAGCTCTCTGTGATTATGCAACTGAAGTATCTCTTTGTAACTCTCAATTTATGTGACTGGTTCGCGATTTTGTTTGGGGTTTTTTTTGCGAAGAAAATTCTTGTTTTCAAATATAATATATTTATTCATGTTATTAATTTTGGATAAAATTTCCGTTAGTAACAATATTGTGTAAAATCGGTCGATTTCTCTTCCTCACTTATTTGGGGTTGAGAGCAGCCCGATTTCATCTCCGCTTCAACAAATAACTTTGCTAACTCATTTTGGCAGTTTCTAGAAATTTCTACAAAACAAAATTTGGAAAAATCCAGTTAATATACCGCTCACAAGCGACTGAGGTTGTCAAACAGTTAGGTATGTGAAAGCATGGGAAGCTAGGTTGGTCACTGCGTGCCCACTCGTCGGTCGCTGTGATGTCATCAAAATTCTTCGTGATTTTCACCAACTTTGCAACTCGGCTGTGACTAAACCGTAATTCCAAATTCTAAAATTCTTTTTGCAATCTTCACTATCCACCTTTCTCTGTTAAATAAAACTAAAACCAACTCGCTATGTTATTTGGATGCAGAGCTATAAGCATTTAACTTTACCACGAAAAGCGTCATAATTTTTTCTTTTCCCGACACCCCATTAGCCCACTATAGTGGGACATAAGTTTACGTCAAAATTGCTGATGAATTTGATGCTGAATATTCCAGATTACTTCAGAAGTTTCTGATAATATCTAAGCTTTATTTCGTGTCTTAATGGTATTAATTTAGTCTTAATGGTTTCTTCTTTTGAACTCGTACTTAATTATTTGATGTCTTTAAATCTTTACTTCTGTTTGTTTTTGTTTCCTTGATACATATTTTATATCTTCTCAACAGATTAGATGCTATTGCCATGGATGCAGAATTACAAGAGAAAACTTTTACTGACTTAAAGAAATTAGGTGAATTAATAAAGACTAGTTGTGATAAAGCCATGAAAGAACACCAAGAAAAAGCAGGGAACGAAGAAGAAGCTGGTAAGCAAAATAATAATAATAGATAATAACATTAAAAAAATTTTTGCTAATAACAATTTAACTGTTAAAAGAAATTGAATGGCTTTTTTTTCCAATTACAGGATGTAGTCAATATAAAATATTCATTTTTATGTTGTTATTCGGAATAAGAAGTAATTTTTAAATAGAATTAAGAGGTACAATACAGTCTTAGGAAAAAAAAAGTATTCAAAATGATTTTAAGGCTCTGTATCTGGAAGTTATTTATGACTATTGAAAGTTTTAATTTCTGTTCAATTCTGAATATGTATTAAACTGCGAAAAGAAGTGGTTTACCATTATTCAGATCTTTTTCCATGAAGTTATTTTAGTTCTCACTATTGTAAGTTTTGAATGTATGTATATGATAAACTTCGATGAAGCTTCATAAGAACTTTTTTTTCTTCCTTGCACAGCTCCAAAGAAGAGAGGCAGAGAGAGAGGGCCTACCTTCAAAGTTGGAGGGGTTTCTGTAAATGCCAAAACTTTATATGCGAATGAAAGTGAGCTTCAGCCCTTAGATATCATCATTCCAGCAGACAAAGAAGAAAGGAAGAAGTAAGAAATTACATTTTTAAATTTAAGAATCATTACTAGTTCGGAATATTAAAACAAGAAATATATTTATAATTTTCTGAGCTTTAAAGTTTTAAGTAGTGTTAGTAAATGAGAGTTACTTAAAGTGAAGAGCTTGAAGTAGTAATGACTGCAATTTTTGAACAATAATTAAAAAGAAATGGTTATTACTTTTGAGAAATAGAATTGTTAAGGAGCTGAAATTTGATTAGAAGATTTTGCTTTTCCCTTCCTTGTCTAAAAGAGTATTTGGAAATACATCAATGAATTATCATACAACAAACATAAAAAATTATTATAAAACAACATAAAAACGTGATAAATAAATTGAATTTTAAAATGAATAAAAAAAAAATTCAGAGAAATTTGTAATTACTTTTGATTAATAATATAAACTATTATAATTTTCTAAAAAAATATCTTCTTAAGATTTGAATACTTGTAGCGATCTTTTAAAAATTCCCTTATTGTGCAACAGAAATTTTTTTTAACAAGAAGTCTAGGATTCTTTAGATCTAATTAATGAACTAAAATGCTTTGTTCTTTCTTCACAGGTGGGTGTTAAAAGAGCATGTGAAAGACGCACATTTTGATATGCCATGGACACCTGAAGATGATTCAAATCTGCTGAAAGGTGTATATGAACATGGTATGGGAAATTGGGAATCAATGAAAATGGATTCTACATTGGGATTAGGAGATAAGGTAACTGCTTTTTAAGAAAATTAAATTCAAATACTTGCTTTAAGGTTATTAGTTAAAATGAAATAGTATTTTTGCAAAAGTGCGTTTCTTATATGTTATATATTTTTAGATACTGCCCGATGGGGAACAGAAACCACAAGCTAAAAATTTACAAGCACGCTGTGATTATTTGCTAAAAGTGCTGAAAAGAATGACTGAAGCTAAACCTGGGCTGGTGAGCTTTTTATATTTGTATATTATGAATTCATATTGAGAGCATATCTTTTTATAGATCGTCTGTTATTGTTCTAAATTTTTTGGGTCAGATTTCACCGAGTAATGAACTCTACTTTGTTATGTCAGTATAGAAACTATGTCAAATATAAATAATATATATTCTTCTTCATTTACCATACAAAATGAACTTCATCTAGAGGAATGTGAATATATAAAGTAACATTTCAGTAGTATATTATTTTAAGTTGTATTTTGAAATGTTTTTATTCAAGTGCGAGAAAGGGCCATTGTGGTCTGTCGGAGTCTTCGCTTTAAGATCCAATTCCACTGAAGGCCATGTATGCCATTCTGATGCATGTTAGATCTAGATGTTGTGGAATCGAATGTTTTTATGCTGGTGTAATGTGGAAATTTCGAAGGTGGGATGCCAGCTCGTATGCGATCCTCTGACCACAGTTCAGAATTACAGTTTCATTCCAAAATAGCGTTCATGTAGCTTCAGAACAGGATTTTAATGCAACTAAATTAAACTAAACAAATGTGAGTGTTCCAGATAATTTTGAGGGAGGGGTCAAAGGATCGGCATTGATTAGATACTTTGCATTTGTTTTAAGTAGAAGGAGAAATAAATAAAGGTGTAGTTATCTAGGTGCATCTTACTTCTGCTGTTTCTCTAGATATCTACTCATTTCACTTTAAGAATATTTGGTATTTTTATTTCAACAATAATAAATGTTTTAATCCATGTGTATCTCCTCTTTAGTGGGTATTTATTTTCACTATTATTTTCTTGCTGTTGTAAGAATTTACTAATGTAATGTAACTTTCTTTCATATAAAGGATGTTCCAAAAGCTAAGCGAGGTCGCAAACCCAGAGCTGATAAAGTTGTTTTGAGTAAAGCATTTGTGGATAATGACGATAGCGACGCTTCTGTGAATTCAGTGAGTAGTTTCGTTTGTATCTGTGTGTTTAATTATATTTAGTAAAATGAGTTTTAGTCTTGCATTGTATAGATGATAGCATATTAAGATAGGAGCATCATTTCTATTCTTTTTTTAAAGTAATTATTATATAGGAAATCATATCTTTTCTTTTTGTAGTAAATATTAATGATAAAAAAATGCATTTTAGGCAGTTGATTTCTTAAAATATATTGGTATAATTTGTTTTATCATTAGATGTCTTCAAAATGTATTGTTAAGTTACAGTTGGATTAGCATATTACTTTTTAGTCCTTGAGGTTTTTGTGGGTATGATATTGATATCTTTAATTTCAAAATCTTTTCCTGCTAGAATAGAATTCGGGGATGAAATAGAAAATTTCTAAATATTTCAGTTTAAAATGTTAATTTCTTTTCACTGAATGGCTAATTTAGAATATAGAATAAAACATTCGAGTTGGTTTGGTTGAACTTCATTCATTCATTTATTTAGTTTCTTATGTTTTAATGCTGTTGAGTAAACTATTTTATAGTAGAACAATATTCTATATATACAAATTTCAAATGAAAATAACGATAAAATGTGAGTTATTTTTGAGTTTCCCTTTTCTTCTCTTAAATTGATATCTACCAGGGATGAGATTCTTCCGCTTTTTTGTTATTTTGGAGACATTCTTTTTTTTTTTTTTTTTTTTTTTTTTAAAAAATTCTTTCCCCCCCCCCCCCCCGGATTTCCGATTTTTTTTTTGTCCCCTGCATAAATTTGCTTTTTCTTCCGAAAATTCCGCTTTTACACAAAGAAAAGAAACCTTCCTATCTTACATTTTCGAAAGAAAATTCTAGGAAAATATGCTCAAGAGTGCGGCTTAACTAGCCGATTCATCTTCTACTGACGAATCAACATTATATCGGCAATCTCTACAAGTATGAACATTCCAACATTCAGTGCCATTCAAAGTATTAAGTACCACCTTTTTGCAGAAAACAAAACTTCTGTGGCATATTTTGCAAAAAGAAAAAAAAAAAAAATGTTTTTTTGCATGAAAATGTTGAAAAAAATTAGTTGAAAACTTAAGGTAATCTTGTGGGATGATCATCTTGTAAGATGAAGAAATAAAAAAACAGAATAAAAACAAATAAATAAACTACATAAAAAAAGAAAACTCCTGTCAAAAGAGGCAGCTAAACAGTTGTGCAAAAATGCAGAGAATAAGACATAAAAAAATCTTCTCAAAATAAAAAAAAAACAAAACAGATTATTTACCTAGGCATTCTAGAGATAATGTAGTCCCAACAACTATGCCAGTAATTAAACAGAGAGATACTAATGAAAACTGTGTAAAAACTGTAGCCTTTATTGAAAATAAACTTGCAGAGGATGCAAACACATCCTTTATTGAAGAAAAATCCAAAGATAGGAGGCCTCCAAAACAAGGGGTGAAGCGTGTTAATGGAGATCTGTTACCAACAAAAGCCACACAAATAAAAAAACAAAAGAAAACCACCTATTTAACAATTAAGGTAATGTTTCAAAGGTTTCAAATAACAATAATACTAAATGAATCTGTCATTGTAACTGTACAATTTCTCGACCCCTCTCGCTTTATAAGGTACAAAATTGTGCTGTTACTTTTGCGAAAATGTATAAATATAAAAGAAATAAAACAGAATTCAGTATATGATACATTATTATAATTTATAAAGAGCTAATACACTTTACACAATTGCATGAAGCAAAAGAAATTATTTGTCCCTATTTTTATTTATTTTTTGAGCTAACTTTTATCAAAAGGCTATTAAATATAATTCTTCTCAGACTTCTGTTGGGTGTAAGTTGAATCTCAGTGATGTACAGGTGGTAAATATGTTTTAATGTCTAATTTTGTATTTTCTGATGCCCCCGACGATGTGTTAAACTTGTTTGTTAACTT
The DNA here is from genome assembly GCA_013235015.1 of Araneus ventricosus. NCBI lineage: Eukaryota > Metazoa > Arthropoda > Arachnida > Araneae > Araneidae > Araneus > Araneus ventricosus. The sequence continues at coordinate 30,728 of BGPR01004408.1, read as the reverse complement.
TTAATGTGAATGATTTAATAATAATTTAATATTCTTATTTATACCTACTGAATTATAAATAATTAAGTTATTAATTATTATAGTTATTAATTATTATTTTTATCATGTTGCATGTTCCGATGTTTTACTTCTTTCGCATATAAATTTATGGTACAATTTTTTTGCTCACGTATGATTTCAGTCTTTTTTCTTTTTTGCCAATCTCATCCCTGATCTACTAAAAAATTCTTCATCATTTCTCATTAATTGAAATAGCAAATTTTTGAAGTGTGTGAACTGCATTATTTTGTTAATGGTTCAGATTTCATTTTTTTTTAAGGCTTCCAATGTATAACATGCTTTTTATTTTTCATTTTCCAGACACCAACTAAAGAGAATAAACCACGTGCTAAGAAAATTAAGTCTGAAAGCACAGTATTGGATGATAAAAGTAATAAGGAGCATTTGTCACCTGTTACTAAACCACCTACTTTGAGCGATGTTGACACTGAAGTGAAGAAAAAGAAACCCGACAAGGCTGAGAAGCCAAAGAAAGCAAAAGATAAAGATAAAGAAAAAGTAAGTATTCTCCATAGCAAAACTTTTGTGTTTGTTGATTTAAAAGCATTTTTTAATTATATTTTATGCAGACAAATTTTAAATACAAGTTTTCAAGTAACAATAATGACATTTTATTTAGTTTCTTGTTTCTTTATCATGTTTGAATATGTATGTACTTGTTCTGTAAATTGACCGTTATTTTTGTCTTTTCGTGAAACTCAAAGTACAGGTTTTAAATTTATTATTTAACATATATTTTTAGAAATTTTCTGTATTGTATGTTCTTGGGTTCAAAATCCAGCCGGCAATAAATTAGCATGTATGCAATAATAGAAATAACTTTTGTTATTTAGGTAAATACTTCTCAGAGCAATGCAAAGGAAAAGAAGAAGAATAAAGTTCCTCCTGCCATGCATATTACAGCAAACGCGGAACCCCAAGTCATAGATAACACTGAAAGGGAACTGAAAGAGGAAGTCTTTAAAGCAGTATGTAGCCATTTTTGTCTTCTGATATCAAATAATAGGATGTGACAATAAAAACCCAGAAACTAATTACCAAAGCTGATGATACTGCCAAAGTAATCACATCAATAATTTTCTCTTTTAGTGCAAAGAACAGATGAGGCCAGTCAAGAAATATTTAATGGCACTTGATTTTAAAGACGAACCTTTATCGGCTGAAGACAAAACCAAACTGTTTTCACAGTATTTGTTAAAAATTGGAAGAAAAATCTCAGAAATTCTTAAAGGTTATCAAGATCCAGCGAAAGTGAAAGAATGGCGGAGGTATGTTCTTTTTCGACATGGAATGTTTTTGTTGAAAATGGCTTTTCGGATTCAATTCAGTTTAAAGTAATAATGTGTTTAAAAATTGTTTCCATTAAATATAATCAAAATATTGAATATTGAAAGATATTAAGTTTATTAAATTAAATTATTAAAAATGGCTTCTGTCGTGGTTGATTATTTTACTATTATTTTGTGCTATTATCTTTTGTTTGCTTACTTTTTTTCTTTTCTTTCCCTTTAGCAATTTGTGGATATTTGTATCTCATTTCACAGAACAAGATGCAAAACAGTTGTATAAAATTTATCGGCAAGCATTGAGAGATTTAGAGCTTGCCCGTCCTCCAACATCAGCTATGGATGTGAAAAAAGGAAATGAAAAAATGGAAAATAAAGCAATTCATGATGTAAATAGAATTACAGTTTTATTAAGTGTAGAAATATTTTTAAAAATTTAGATGCATACAATGTTAGCTGAAGTTCATATACATAAAATTCAATTACTCAGGGAAAAAAATTGCCTCATTTAAAGATATTAAATTTATTGCAGACGAGTCCCAAGCAAGGGCCTGATAAACACAGCAGTAAGCATCGACCGCCTAACCATCCAATGAAAAGGCATGCTGATGAAGATTCTAGCAAAAAAAGTGACAGACCTATGAAAAAGAAGTACAATGATAATTCTAGTGACAGAAAAATGTCTGAAAGACGAGACAGGTTAAGACAGAGAACATTTTTTAATTATTTTATAGATTTTTTCTTGCTGTTTTCAAGTATTGTTTTTATTTTAGTAATTTTTATTCCATTGAGATTTTTTAATTTTGTCTTCTGTTTGAAAGAAACTAATTTCATTTCATTTTCTTAGTTCTTGCTGACTTTAGGTGCACTATCTAAATTTATCAGATCTAATTTTCCTGATTACTTTAATATTAGTACCTAATTATAACTATTTACTATTCTAATTTAATGTGTATTTATAACTTACTTACTCTCTCAACTTAACCTGCAATTTTTTGAAAAGGAAAAAAGTATGCATCAGCTAGGCTAAAAAAAAATGTATGAAAGATATGTTGAACTAATTTAGATGCTGACCAAAGATTAATTGCACAATTATGCTCTATTAGACTTATTTCCATTGACTGCGTAATGGTTTTTGTTGCTGAACTAAAGCATCTGTTCCTGAATGAATTATGAATAAAATTTTTAGGCAATAACATGATTGTGACCATTTGTGTTGCATACAATTAGTGAGAGTTACTTCTTAATGGGAACAGATAGTGTGCACAAAAATCATTCACTTAATTAATGCTAAAAATTATCTAACTTGAGTCAGTTTAGCTTAAGAAGCACATTAGTTATTTTGTACATTGAAACCATTTTTCTGTTTGCAAGAGTGCACATAAAATTTATTTTTTTCTTTTCTTACAAGATGTTGCTAATTTATCTTAAACATTGCCTTTAAAATAAATGTTAAAAAAAAACTATTTTGTAATATTACTTTCCCCTTTCCAGTCTGTAATTAATTACTGCGAAAAAAGAAATGCAACATTTTAAAGCATTACTAAAGATTTGCTGAATTCAATACCATCACATTTTATTGCATATTCTCTTAAGTTTTACAAAAGACGAAATTCTTTTCTCTGCAGTAATAACTTGTTGTTTTGATTAGGCATTTTTTCAGCTAAGGCTACAATTTACTTTAAACAATGTGGGTATTATTAGTTTTAGTATTTTTTAAACCAGTTTTTATAGTAATTAGTAGTAAGACAAACAATCATTTTAAGTTCTTGAATCTAAAATCGCTCTTGTAGAAAAATAATTAGAAAATATTTATTTGTAGCTTCAGTGATTCTCGGAGTTCAGACAAAGGTATATTACCTCAAAAAAGTCCATCCAACAGTTATTCCACGCCTCATCATGGCTATTCTAATCACAGGGACAGTTCAAAGATGAAGATGGATAGATGGAATAATTCTCCTCATCCAGGGAACTGGCCTAAAGATAGGCAAGTGAAAGGCATTCCTTGATGCATTACTTTCTATCATATAGATTCAGCCTGTAAGCAAATGCACACATAGCATTTACACTGAATACATATGAATAGTTTTCATCAGGATAGGGGGTTAGTTTGGGAGCCATTGAGTAACACCACATATACGCTTTTTTCAAATGATCTTTGCACCACATGAATTTTTATTACAGTAGAGTCTCCCTACAGCGAATTTCTCCCTATAACGAAATTTTTAATCGGAATGTTAAATAACATTCAAAATATTCTCCATATAACGAAGTGGTTGTCTCCCTATAACGAATTTTTTCAGACCTTTATCTTTTCGATTTTTGTCATTTTTGAAGAAAGTTGCTAATTTCTGTGCAAACAAATCGCTCACACGTGCCTGTTTCTGGAACCACTCGCATTGTTCATTCCAGCTATAACACACACCAATAGAATGCTATGTGAAGGGTAATACAGATGTGGGGACCTGGGTTTCTACGGAGGGAGCAACATTTCTACGGATCAAGATTCCAAGAATCGGGGTGGAAACAGCAAATGGACGTGACAATACGCATTTTATGTTTATCCGTACTAGTACATATTATTCTCTAAGTTGGTGAATTGTCTTCACTTTTGAGCATTTTGTTTATACAATAAAAATTAGTATTTTAACAAATTTATAATAAATATTACTTCATTTTTAATTGAAAGTCATAATTAAATATTTTTGAACTTATTGCACATACTAAAAGGTTTGTAACATTTACATAAATAACTGCAAAAATCTCTAATCTCCATACAAAGAAATTTTCTCTATGCGAATTCTTCAACTGGAACCAAGCGATTTCGTTATAGGGAGATTCCACTGTATGTGTTTCTTAATTCTTAAGAAACAACATTATCAAATTCATCTGCATGCTTTAGAAACTTTGATATAGTACATAATCTTTTAAATGAAGACCACATAAAAATGAATTTGAGCGATGGGATAACAAATTTCTTTATAAAGCAAACTCGCTCGCCTGAAAAGGTTAATCACTTAAATGGCAGTTCAGTCTAAGCTTATATTAATTTGAAAAAGCAGACAGAAAAATACATCAGTTTTTTTAAAATGCTCAGGTCGAACAAAAGTCATTGAAATGAGCAAAAAAAAAAAAGGATTTGGAATTAATGTCTTCTCTGTTAACAAATGTCTTCAGGACACATTCTAAGGATCTGCAAAAATATTTAATAATTGAAGGGAAAATAGAATGCTGCATTGCTTGATAACTGCATGCTGATTGGTAGCTTGAAAATGATCATTAAGAAAAAAGTTTTCTTTCTCAGATTTCTTCCTCTTTTTTAAAAAAAACTTGTATCTATATTCTGTCAATTTTGTATTTGTTTGGATATAACATTGTTCAATCTACCATAATTTTACAAGAGTGAAATTTTTTTTTCTTTTTTTGTATTGATGACAGTTTATGAAACTATCATCAGTGCAAAAAGAAGGATTTTGGGTAAATAATTTTGTGTTGGTGATTTTTTTTAAAAAAGAACTTAATAGTATTTTTCACGGCATCATGTTAATCATAGTTGTTGACAGATACAAATTTTAAAATAAATTTCTGGCAGTGTGAATATCATATATATGATGCAGAATATGGATGACTGAATCAAAGATTTGTCTGCTTTGTTGTATCTTGTTTAATTTAATTATAAATGTTATCTATTTAGATTTAAAAATCAATATAGAGGGGAAATTTTAAAAACTGTCTAATGAGCCTTATAAGTCTATGGAGACTGAATCAGGGTGCGTAGCATCATGAAAAGTGCTTAAAGTTTTTTTAAGCACCTTGAAAGAGCTTAATTTTGAAAAAAGGCCCTTATAAAGTGCTTACTTTTCTCAAGAAGTGCAAAGAAAACCTTTCAAAACCTCAGACGTTGATTACGATAAATCGAAAGCATAGTCATAAAGCTTTGTTTATCGGATGTATCAAGAATGAAAACCAATGGAAGGGAAGGAATCCAGGGGTATCAACACATGTTAAGATAACGAAGGCCCAAAATGAGGGTGGAAAAAGTGTATCATATAGTTTTGAAAATTGGTAACCATTTTCGTGAGGAGCTCCTGATGAACATACTAAAAGACCCCGGTCCTAAGCTCGCACTGCCATCTTGGATTTCATTCCTCCTTTTTTAGTTTTTCCCAAAAACTATTCAGTTTTCAAATTACAATTGATTCAGCGTGAAATTTTCTACGAATGCATGCATTTATTATTTTTCTAGCTTTTATAGTTTCTGAGATAATGGGTTTCAAAGTTTGCCGCCATCTTGGATTTCAACCCCCTTTTTTAGTCTTTTTTGAATATCTCAAAAACTATTCAATTTTTAATTACATGTAATACAGCAAAGTAATGATCGTAAAATTCTCTACAAATAAATGGTTTTATTTTTCTCTAGTTTTAATTGTTTTCGAGATATTCAAGAAAAACTAAAAAAGGGGGGTTGAAATCCAAGTTGGCAGCAAACTTTGAGACCCCTTACCTCAGAAACTATTAAAGATAGAAGAAACATAAAGGCCTTTTGTTTGTAGGGAATTTTACACTCTTTAATTTGTTGATTACGTTAAATTTGCAAAGTGAATATTTTTTTCGAGATATTTAAAAAAACTAAAGGGACATTAAATACAAGATGGTTGCAAACTTGGAGGACTCGTTATCTCCGCAACCATTAAAGCTAGAAAAGCATATTTTTGTTGGGAATTTTACTCTCTTTAATTTGTTAGATCAATTGTAATTTGAAAACTGAATAGCTTTTGAGATATTCAAGAGAAAACTAAAAAAGGAGTGGGTGAAATCCAAGATGGGTGCGCGAGTTCCCCCTTCAGGGCCGGGGACTTTTATTATGCTCATCAGGAGCCCCTCACAAACAAGTTTACCAATTTTCAAAACTATACGATTTAATATTTTTTCTAACCCTTTGTTGACTATTAGTGACTTTTTTCCTGCTCCCTCTTTCTTCAACAATGGGCACCACCGTATATTTAAGTACTGGAATGGTTATCCCGAAGGGGCAAATTAAATTAACTGGCAATTTATTTTAAGAAATGTTGAAAAAAGGTCACAGATTTTTATTGTTAATCTTATAGAAGTTGTTTTAAATTTTGGTAATGAGAGTTTGTATTGTCATTTTTATTTTTTTGTCAAACCAAAAAGACAACCTTTATTTTATAATAGAAGATGTTGTGCAAATACAGAAATAAATATTAAAATTAAAAAATTACATATTTTAAATTTTAATAATGTACATATTTTAAATTTTTCAATGAAAACTATGCAGGATTATAAAACAAAACATCCTATGCTTTGAAAATACGTGGGTCTACGTATGCGTGCATGTACAAAGGTAATTAATTTTTTTTTGGCTAGGGTGCTTAAAAAGTCCTTACTTTTTGCAGAAATTTCTCATTACGCACCCTGTGAATGGAATATTTTGGCCTAACGTATTTTTTAAAATGCCAAACTAATATTTGATTCATTTATTTAGATATTCCAATGATTATAACAAAAGGGATCACTATCGAAACTATCCTAGAGATGAAGGAAGCAACTTCCGTGGTAAACCTCACAACAGGGATTACCCATACTCTCAAGACAGACATAATAACAGGTAAGATTCATTTCTTAAATCAGCCTGTGTTGTTTAGATTGTAGACAAGTTCAAAACTATTGCCAGTAACAAACAAATTAGTACTTATGAAAAATTTCAATTTTTTTTCCCCCTCCTTTATCCATTTTATTCGAGTGATATTTTATTTGCATTTCGGTGGTATATAATTTTAATTGCATTTTTAACATTTATCATTATTCTTATCTGATGTATATGGCCCATTTGATCACGATTTCTTTAAATTGCTCAGGTATCATTCCGGTGGAAACCATGGAGGATTTTCTCATTACAACATGCATCAATCATCATATGGTGCACCATCACAACCACCACCTGCTCATTCTGGTTACAATTATGGCGCAAGGCCACCTATACATTCACCCTCTTCCATGGGCTCCCAACCTCCTCCTCCTGGTGTCGGAGAACATCATGGGGACTCGTACAGCTCATATCAAGGTCATGCAGATTCTTGGCGAAGAAGAGATGAGCATCGCAAAGACCACAGTTCTAGAGATTACAAGATCAAAAATCAACCCTAGTCCTAAAATGCTTGTGTACATAATTCACGTCACTTGATTTGACTTTGGAATCAAGCAAAGCTGTAAAAATTCAAGCATTTGTTCATGCAAATGAATTTGATTATTAGACTGTACATAATGTGAGAATCGCTATGGATTAGCTCATGAAGACTGTGATGTGGCAACAAGCCAGGACTGCTTTCATCTGCTGTAATTATTTCATTCCAACGACTGGTATATTCATCTATGTGTTGATTCAGAAATTTCGCATCAAACTGTACATAACAAATTAATGTTAACCAGTTTTTGTATGTGTTATTTATTACATAAAATAAAAAAAATCCTTTGTTATTTTGTCTCTATATCAAATCATAATTCATCTGTACAAATTCTTGTTTGTCTAGTTGCAGAAATTAACTGCAGTGTTGAAATTACCAAAAACTATAAATGGACACTGAATCATTTTTATTCCAACAAGATTTAATGCTGAATAAAAGATAAAGCATTCAATAAATGCTTAAATTTTTTTTAAAACTATAATGCTTCAATTCTCAGTAAGCACAAAATTATTTTAAAATTCATTTGAAGTTTTGTTATTGAAAATTACTTCCATTTTAAAGTTAACTCTGTAATATGAATAGATGTGTGAGGAATTTGACTAAATTATATACTTTTTAATTTACAACTGTTAGTGTTTTAGATTGTTTGATCATTTACAGTTGTTTCTTAAATTAATATATAGTATATCTAGTCTATCTGATCTTTGATAGTGTAGTCTAGACTACATTTCAGAGCTTAATATAAATTAAAGAATGGGAAAAGGGCTCATAGAATTCTATTTTGATGTATGAGACACTATTTTATAATAAAAGTTTTTCCAAAGAATTTGACTCGTTTACTTTATTTAGACCTATCAAAGTTTTATTTAAGTTGTGATAATTACTGTCATAAGAATTAAAATGCCAAGACACATTTTTTTTTTTTTCAAAATAATTGGAGTCATTTGTTTCATACAGACCATTGAAATAAAAAAATATTGCCTACAAAACGGTGAAACAACTGAACATAATTATGTCTTCATGTATGATACTTTCACTAAAAAAATTAGCTTATAAAGAAAATTTCCATTGAAAAAGTTAAGAAAGCATTTTCAAATAACCTCACTGATCCTAATATATTAATATTATTGAATTTTCTGATCAATATGATTTGTAAATTAGGAATTTAAGTTGAACTTAAAAATATAAAATCAACCAGAAATGGAATAGAAAATGAAGCAGCTTTTCTGAGCTAATATCAGATTTATGAAGTGAAATGATTTCACTTATTGTGAATAAATAATTCATCAAGCTTGTTTATGTAAATTTAAAATCTAATAAGAATGAACAGGTATTGCATGTCTATTATAAACTATTTAATGAAAAATGTTTTCTTCTTGCAAATACAGTAGAACCCCGGGAATTGGAACTCATTGTTCGGATTCTGAGGAATTTGGATTATTCGGGGAAATTCAATAAAATATTCTTGATATACCAACTGACTCTGTGCAGGCGTGCAGAAAGAGCACACGGTGATTTGCACGGTATAGTGGAAAACAAGTTGAAAGTTAAAAGAAGATATTGGTTTGTTTCTACTAATTAAGGTGCTGTATTCATTCTTAAAGACCAATTCGAATAATTTCTTTTAAGTTAGCTTTGTTTCTGATTCGTAATTCTTATTTTTCCTCCATTTCTAAGTAAAAATTTTTCAGAAAATTAAAAAAAAGGTGTTTGGATAATCCAAAATTTCAGATTCCTGGGGTTCTATTGTATATCAGCCAAATCTTATACATTGAAAGACCTTTTGACTGTATATGTAACAAACAGTGATGCTTGAAGACAGCCTTGATTTTATGACAAGAAAATTGTGGATTTTGATTTTGCTCGAGACTTCAATGAAGGTGGTAATGTTATCATTTGTGAAGGTTGAAATGCCCTAGCATCTATCTGAAAGTGGAATCACATTCAGGATTGCAGTCTATGGTACATCTTCTAAGTAGGACTTCAGGGGTTATTTTGGACATCTTTTGAAATAATTTATTTTCTTCTGGGATGAAATGTTAGATAAAGCAGTAGATTTATTATTCTCAAAGAATACATTTTTGATAGTCTTTGTTAACTGTCTTTATCTGCATGTTACATTATGCTTTGCAATCTGGAATTCTGTTCTAGATGGTCTTTAATACAGATTTTATAGTCTATATTATCAGTCAAATTCCATAGAAATGTCACTTTAATCAAAAGGTAAAGATTTGTTTCGGTATATCTATTCCAAAAGAAAGAGTCATGATTTGAGATAGTACAGCACATCTTCTAATATCCTCTCAAAGGATAATTCACTTTTAAAGTAAAAATTGCCATAAATGTTTTTATCAATATATAAAGATTGAACTCATTGTTGAAATTAAATTGCTTCAGCTACAAATGAAATAATAGCTAATATGGAAAAACCAATCCATGTTTAATTACTTTCCACAATATTCTACTTCCATACAGAAGAATACAACATATCTTGAATTATCGATTCACGGTGGAGTTCAACAGGAATTTGACTTATTTTACATTTTTCAATTTAACTCTGAAATGCTGATGAATTGGTGAAGCAATATAACAGTTAAAACTGCATTAAATTATCACATTTCATTCTTTTCAAGTACCCAACTATAAAAAAAAGTAATTCTTGATGAACTTCGGTACTAACTCTTCCTTGTAGGAGTTATTAACGACTGATTGTATTTTCAAGAACAAATTGTATAATGCAGGGTTCATATAAATGAAATAATGTTTCCCTTTTACAACAACTTAAAATTTTTTCTCTATTAAGAATATTCAATTTGAAAACTGGAAAGCAAGAAATAAACATGAAATACCTCAAAAAACAGACAATAGTGAAACAGTTATAGTATAAATATTCCATAAATCAAACACTCTCTGGTTAGTAGTCATCCAAAAAGTAATTTCTGAAGTGTTTTATATTATTTCTATCAAAACAGAAAAGGCATTTTGGAAAATTTGAAAAGTATAAAAAATGTGTTAGTATTTACTCTATCAATCCTCCGAGGCGCACATGATTATTATTCAAAGATAAGTAAATGACTAGACAGTTGTTTATCAAACCAAGAATTTTATTAATACACCAAATTAATTAAAGAATTATATTTAATAAGAAATAGCCTAAAAATGACTGAATAATCAAAAATATAAATGCATAGAAAGAAAAAAAAAGCACAGACTGTAGACATTAATGAACATGCTTGAATTTAAGCAAAATGTATGGAAATCATGTACTAGAATTATTAATAATAATAATAAAAAAAGCCAGGTTTAGAATTCCTGATACAAAATATATTATGCCTTGACTATTATCCAGTTGGCACCAATTAAGTTTTGTGTTAGAGATAAAACAGAGTTCATATATCTTCTCTTCAACGTAATGTGAAGTATATATATTAACATTAACATACATTTTTAAACACTTCTTTTGGTTTAACTAATAAATTAAAAAATTATAAATGAAGAATTTTTGTTAATGTTTAATTTTTATAATGATATCAACTATTAATAAAACATTTTAAATTATATGAGAATTTTTCAACAAATGATGCAAAACCTCAAAATGAAACAGTTCAAATCAAGAGAAAACATCTGTCAACTTTTATATAAAAAACAAATTAAATCCATAGTACAAGTTTAACAAAACCTAATCCCGATCTCTATGATAGTTTCTCCTATTGTCTCTTCTCTCTTCATCCCTAGTCCAGCTTCTATCATCTCGTCTCTGACGGTAGGAATCTTGGCCATCTCTACGCCTGTCGCAGTGCTGACTACTTTCAGCATCTTGGGAGCGATCTCTTGAATGATTTGAATAATTATCACGATCATACCTTGACCTGTTTCTATCCCTATTATGTCGATCTCTAGAATAATTCCTATGAAGAGAAAAAAGAAGATATTTTAATGGAATCATAAAAATGAACCACTTATATATCAAACAAAAATATTTTATTATAAACTATTTTAAAAAAATAACAGATGCAAATAAAAGGAAAAACCTGACAGCTTAGTTTACAAATAAAAACTTGTTTTTAAAATTTTAGAGTAGAACTTTAAGTGAAATTTCACTCTTAAGTTCTACTGTTAAATAAAAGATATATTTTAGTCTAACATTTTTTGTCACGTGTTAAATTATTCTGAGGTGCTTCATATATTTCTAAGGAAAATTATCTCTATAGTTAAAAGAGCAATTTTTTTTAGTATCCATGCATGTATGTTTTTTTTTTTTTTCTTCTTCTTTTATGCAAGCCCAGACTGATTGACTTACCAAAGTTGGCAGATAGATGGATTAGCATAAGAGGGAGCTAATATCGTAAAAACTTTTTAAAATTCTAATTAGATTTTTAGGTTATCAGTTAGTAGCTCATAAAGTAAATGCATAGTTACATTTTAAAATAAAGAATAAATACTAATTTATGAACTGAATGCAAATACACTAAAAACAAACAGAATTAACTTTTATATGAATCACCATTTTACACATGTTAATAAATATTTTGTAGAAATATTCAAATTATAACTTTCCTTTCTTCATTTTAGCTTACATTTTACGAATAATGTAGAAAGATATGGAATATATAAATAAGGAATACTAAAATAATCAGTTTATATTAAGTAGATTAAAAGGGCTGAAATGAAAAGTATTTCTATCATATTATCAGATTGTTTCTAAAAAGCTGAAATATATTTGGAATTAGAATGTCAGGTTTCTTGAAAGAAGCTAAGGTTAAACTAAAGTTTAGGGTGCGGTCTTGTTTTATGTGCCAACTTTAGTCGCTAAGAGATTGATAGCTCAAAGTGGAAAAATTAATAGTTTTGATGCTTTACATTTTCAGTGAACAAGCAAAGCTACTGGGTTCCTACTCCTGCTGCTAGAGAAGTAGCAGATGTTTTTTTAAGTTAAAAAAATTTTCCTGGTACACATCCAATGCCAGAAGCATCACATGCACAATCTCTCCTTTTCAGATGCTGCAGGCATTGCATGCATAGGAAACCAATTAAAAGCTCACTGCATACCCAAAACAAATGTTTTCTCGCCAAACTGTCTTCCTCTTGGCAACAAACAGTAATTCTAAGAGGAGCGAAGCAATATCGCACCCTAAACCTTAGTTTACTGAAGCCATATCTGAGCAGATTTGTATTTGGGAAATAAAATAATTATGAGTAGTTAATGTTACTAGGAGAAAATGTAAAAAAATTTATAAATATACACAGAAGAGGGATAGACAAATTGTCAACAAACAATCGCAACATTTAATTCTTTTAATGAATAAAAGTGTTTTTATTGATTTAAAAAGCTGTAAGATACGAAGCATGTTACAATCTTTCATTTCAAATCCTATAAAACTTATTAGTATTTAGGATAAACTGACTTTCCACTAAAATAAATATTCACAATTCTTCAAATAGGAAAGAATAGTTGTTTTATTTAATCCTTTGCAGACAGGTACGGCATATAATGTGTGCCACAGTTCACTGATTTTGGATTGAGGTGTAGGAAATCGAGTTAACGAAGAGGATAGTAGCTAAAATTCGGGCACAAATGTGTATATTATCCATCCATTCAAACCCCTGATCTTATTATACTATAAAAAAATGAAGTTTTATGTAATAAATAAGCACAGAGTTGGGAAAAATGGGATGGCGTATAAAGTGCGCCAACCTGATCGGAGTGTTCTAAAACGTTACCTGTCCGCAAAGGGTTAATTCAGATCTTCTCCTTTAAATGAAAATACAAGGATTCTCTACGGATAAAACAGAACAGTAATAAGAAAGTCAGAAAATACATAGAATCAGAAAATAAAAAAGAAATAACGTTGAAGAACAAATTCGGGTAGAAAAATAATCTGTACCTTAGATCGTTAGAACCGGCGTCATTTTTTAAAGAAATGAAAATAATGGTAAAAAGATTAAAATCCAATCTAATTACAAAAATTCATTTTCCCATATTACAAAAAGTGAATTATCTAAACAACAATACTTTTAAAATCTAAATTTCAAAATCAGTGCTGCCTTACCAAGATTTAAACCACTGTTTTTTTAATTTCCATGGATAAACAGCAGTTGGCGCAGAGAGAGGTTGGGATTTTAATTCACAATACGGAACATCTTTCTCCGTAAATCGATCTTTAAATAAATCTTCCAACATTTCTTCTTCTTTAGAACAGTCTGAATTCGCCATTCAGAAATTAGTACAAAAACGTTTATTTACAAACAAATTTTATTGGTTGTCAAGAAAAGTTTTGTACACAGCTTGGAAATCGTGGCATCAACAAAAATGAAAACATGTTTCACTTCATTTCTCATGTTTTTAATAATGTCTCTCTTTTACTTTTTCTTTATTAGTAAATGTATATTTATTTAAGAAGGTTAAAACATTTTGTAGAAGAAATTCAAAAAAGATGTTGTCATTTGATATTAAATAATTCTATAATATTCTTGATTAAATAATTAAGGAAAGTTTTAATGGCTAGCTTTGGCCAATCAAGCCTTCTCGTATTGTTTTGAATTCAAAAGCGTCTGCTAATATTAAGTTTGCTTAATGAATAATTTGGATGGTCTGTGTATTGTTTTAGCAAGTTATTCGATTACTGAGATGTAGTATTTAGTAAGTACTTTATTTTAAAAGTTCTTATAGATATTCAAACTTCATTTGCTTTTTAAAATTAGCAAAAAATTTATGCGAAAAGAGAAAAGGGTGCGAAATAATGTAAACAAAGTATGACAACTGATGTTTTTATTATTGTTATAATGGTACGCTATTTCTGTTTCTCTGAAAATCCTTAAAAATTTCTATGCTTTTGCATTAAGAATCTGACTGACTGAATATCTTAGATATTATATATGGACTCTTATTTTCTGTCTTGCTATTAGATTCAACATTTCATTTATTGCTATTTTAGTATACTTATTTCTTACGGGCGAATTTGCCTTTTCATTTTAAATAAATTTCCTTCAAATATACAAATCTAAAAAATATAGACGAAATGGAATTGTAACTTTTCCTTTGTAATGTTTCTGTATTATAACTGAAAAGTGAGGCTTTTTATGATACTTGTAATATATACCTACCTAATTAAATTGATTGAGAAAGAATCTCTTTTCTAAAATATCCTTATGAAATATCATTCTTCTAACTTTGTCTAAAAAAATCTAATAATCGTATTCTTTTTAGACATAAAGGGTAACTAGACATATCGGTTGTTAGTTTATTTCCAAATTTTATGGGCATTTTTCATTGTTATGAAAGAAGAATTTCACTATGTTTCATGCATGCAGAGTTAAAAATTGCTTGCTACAAAAATATTTATTTCAAATTTTATTATGATGCTTTGCTATTACATTGTCAGGTATTCTGTAAGTTCCGTATGTTTTGGTTGAAAACTCTGTATGTTATAAGCAAAAAACACAAGGAAAAACTTAGGATTTTTTAAAGAAACTTTTATATCTTCATGATTACACATGTTTTAATTTGCGATGCTTGTAGGCAATATGCATAGGAAACAAAACCATTGATGAAAGATGAGATGTAACAAATAGTGACTTGGCCAAATAGCTGAGTGCTGAATATTCAGACCAAATTTCAGGCTTAATAACGAATATTCAACAGCCAAATACACACATTTAGAAACATTTCACTTTTAAATAATAATAAAATATTTCTCAAATTTTGAATGAAAAAAAAGCATTCATAAAAAAGAACAAGCTTTACAATAGTAAAGCTTGTTCTTTCTTTGTTTGGTTGATTTCCCTCTCTATGGGTTGGAGCAAGGATTTTCTTATACTGAGGAAATTTTTGCAGTTAAATTACCATTTGTCTAAAAATTAAATAAAAAATTATTTTAAATACAAATTTTTTTAATAATTATTATGATAATATATGGGGGTATATATATAAATAATATGGGGGTGATTGTGTTATGGATTTTTTCAGTTTCACTGCCTATCTCAAATTTTGTTTTAGAACAAATATATCAATAAGATATTGTATCAAATATATAATTAGTGAAAATCCAGTCATTTTTAAAAAATATAAATGTATGTATGCTTAGCTCATTAAAATTCTGATTGCAAATGATTTCTATTTTGGTTACATGAAAAATGGAGATAAAGCGGCCGAATGGCAAGCAAAGATCTCAAAACTTATCCAAAATGAAATGAAAATTTCGATTTATTCAAAATTATGTTGGATTTTTATACCATTATAATTCACAGGATATTTTGAATGGAATTGCAATTACTCCCGAATCTCTACTAACAAGAAAGATGAATGTTTGTGTGTCTGTCTGTTGGCGGTCTGCAGAACAGACCATTGAACCTAGAGCTACTAAATTTGGTACAGGTATATTTTGGAGGGTGGGAATGTGCACCTCGGAGCCATTTTTTTCAATTTTTTATTAAAATTTTAATTATTTAAAAATTAGGCAAATTGTGGCAGGTTGAAGCCATTTTTTCAAGAATAACTTCTGAAGTAATTATCGGACAAACATTATTTTTATACCATTTTTGCGAATTTTCATCTTTCTAATATTGTTAGTTTGAACTCTGTATATTATTTTGGCGAATTTTAAAATCTCTTTGCATCATCTACTGCTCACAAATCACTGAAGGTCACAGAATGGACAACACCCCTCACAGAAAAGGTCACGGAAACGTTGTTCCCTCTTTGAGGGCACAAGACAAAGGTTGCCCCCCTTTCTTCAGGATGATGTGGAAGCACTTCGCCTCCCGGTACTGCGGTTGGCTTTTGCGAGATTTGCAGTTCTCTACCACAAAAAGTTTTTTTCCCCCTTCTAAATTTTAAATGCTTGTATTTTACAATTTTCAAACATTTTTAACCCATTTTATGCACAAACCACTTCAAATCCATTTTGAAATGTAGAAAGTGACTGTTTCTGTGATATTAAACTTAATGCTATGCCACTTTTTTTGCAGAATTTTATCAAACTTTTATTCCTGTTTCAAATTATATGGGCTTTACCAATCCTTCAAAAAACTCAATTAGAATACTACAATCAGAGTGAGGCAGATAATGAAATATCTAATTATAAATGAATATGGCATATGATTGATAATGTTTTAAAAACTGTCTAATATTGGCTCTAATTATAGTTTATTACATTTTTTATTTCAAAAAATTTCTTTTTTATTCTTATACCATTTTTGTTAAAATTAAAGTACATTTCAAATTGTAGCAACAATTTCAAATAAATATTTGAGTAGTTGCAACTAATAACTTCATTCATTTATGAACTGGAAACTTAGAATTTTGAATTTATGCATCTAAAGATGATCTTTTTGTACTATTTCATTTTGGATGCATTTTTATTTCATTTTTGATTTTGGAACTAATTGTTTCATCTAAAAAAAATCAACTAAATATAATTTTTTTCATGGCATTTTACTTGATATATGATAGTCATTTCTTTATGTTTTCAATTGTTTTTTTACAGTTTAATATGTTTAAAAATTTAAAGTGAAAATTACTTCTTCTGATAAATAGCTTTAATTAAAAAATATTAACATTAAATATACAATAACTATTTCAAACATCCTACATATGTGCATTGTATTGATATAACAATCATTTTAAGTTATAATATGTGCGAACCAGATGGTTGGTGAAGGCAGCTAGTCTACTAATAATGAAGGAGAGTGTGTGTGTGTTGGCACTCTACAGGGCAGATCGCTAGACCTAGAGCTACGACATATGGCACTTGGAGGGTGGAAATGTACAACTCGTAGCCCGTTTTTTAAAAATTTTAATTAATTTAAAAATTAAGCGAAATGTTAGTGTTTTTCCTCGATAACTTCCGAAAATATTGCAGCACAAAATTTTAACACCATCTGAAAGTGCAAAAAATTACCTTTTCAGTTATATTAAGTTTCTGTACAATTTTTTCTCTAATTTTAATGAGTTTAAAAAAACATTTTTAGGCATAATTTACAATAATACTTTTCACTGTTGCAATGAAATGCAAACCGTTTTCAATGTTTAAACAAATATTTATTTGTTCTATTGACTATTCCATTGTTAAAAGCTATTATAATATCTTAATGTTTAATGCTATGCTTTAATACTTTTTATCAATATGTTTTAATACTGTTAACATGCTGCTGGACGTAAAATGTGTCACACCATTTTAATATTGAAATCAAATGTGTATTTTGCATTCTGAATAAGAAAGTTTGTGCTGACAGGGTGCAATTAGATGTAACATGAAATGGACAACTACTTGACTCCATTTGGGAGTTTTATCTATATAATGAATATAACCAGTGCTAGGCCAAAAAAAAAAATAGCGCAGGAATTAAATGTCTATCACAATTTAAAGGGAATTATAAATATCAAATTATGTGTAAGTGTGGGGTTCGTACGTTGGTTTCAAATGAAGAATCTGGGTTTCAAGATAAATCCTTTATTGAAGCCTCCTTCAATATTATGCAATTTTCCAATCAGTGATTTTCCGTTCTCCTCAGTGAGAAACACAGAAACACAATACCAAAATGTCTATCACGCAGAGCAGCCGACATACCACCTCTTCCCTTCTCTCCCGAAATCTTTCTCTCTCTCTCCTTGCTGTGCCCGTCAGCCCCCAAAGTTCACAGGCACCCCTTGGTTCAATGCCCCCAAGTAATGCCCTCTATCGGCCTTGAAAGAGATGTCACCAAGCGCTCTGCACGATAACTTAAACGATCCGGAGCCCCGAAGTACTACAGTAAGAGATTCAATTGATATTATATTCCTGGCGAACTAATGGGTCGCTGAAGGTGACTAGTATGTAAATATAGTAAATAGTATATGACCATGCATTTGTAAATGAACCAGGGATATTCCTACATATTATCAATAAAATGTTTTTTTTTTTTAATTTACATCACTAATCACTTTTTAAACAGTAATGTAATAGACAGTGGTCTAAAATCATCACTGTATCTGCCGTAATCTAGATACAATTATGTGACATTACTAAAATAATGCTGTATTTACAGGTCATGGCTGTTCTTATTCATGAAGAATTTTTAGATCAAATGGAAAACAAACATGTCTAAAAGGACTATTGATAAGAAGAAAGTTGATGTGTAAGTCCAATTTTTGACTTTATATATAAAAATCTACATGCTAGGTCTTTTTAATATCCATTTTCTCGAAGAATTATAATTTGTTATATAAACCATTCAATCTCTCCATTATAAATTATATAAAAATTATTTGAGGCATACATTCATGTAGAAAAGGAAAATTTTTTTGAGAAATTGTTCCACAAAATATTTTTTAACTGAAGATAGATATACCAAATTCAAATCACATTCTGAAACTTTTTCTCCTCACTCATAATAAAGATATAGAAACTGTAATTTTATTAATTATCCATGATAAGGTAATAAAACCTCTAAGTACTTAAAATGTTAGTAAACTTTAAGAAGTTTCAAAGAACAGCTGGAATGGAATATGAACTTCATTTTAATAAAAATACTCGAATTATGAAATACAAGTAAATAAATTCAATAATTATTACCATTTCCATTAGTAATTTTTTTGATGTTCTAATGAATTTATAAAAGTTAAAATAACATATTTCTGAACAATACACAATTATTTCTTAGTTTTTGAAATATTCACTTCTGTTAAATGTGATGTAAAATAATAAAGTTTGAAATTATATTCATGTGCATTACCTCAAAAGAAATTAATTATAATAATTTGTAATCTAATTATCAAGTTCTATTGTTTTTTAATTATCTTTGTTCACTTCTTACTTGCAGTGCCAAACTATTTAACCTGTAGATTCTGACAGTGAATTTCTATGTTAGTTTTGACTCTTTTCTAGACAGAAAATAATCAGAAACTTTAAACGTAGAAATAATATAAAAATTTAAACTAATTCTACTTTATAATTTTGTTGAAGAATTTAACTATGGTATACTTTCGCAGTCATGCTTCAGCTGTGCTGTAAAAAGAAAACATCATATACGTGAGCTTTATATCTTATTTTTATAGAATTAAATTTAGGGAAATAACTCAGTAATTAAGTATCACAATCTTCACAAAAATAACAAATGAGAATAGAACATTGCTTAAAACCTTTATCTTTTATATTAAATATGAAGTTAAAAAAAAATATTTTTTAATAATTCAAAAATATTATGTTCAAGATAGAGTGGATAGAATAGTACACTTTATTTAATAAAATTATGCATATACTGCTAATCTTCAGTACTTGAAATTATTTCTACTTTTTATGAAATGTATGTAATTTTCTTTTCTTTTTGTAGCACAATGAGCATAAAAAAAATTTTACTTATGTTGTTCCTGAAATACTTACTCTCAAATAACATAGAACAATAAAATGATGTAATAAATATAATTTATCCTATTGGATGTAAAAAGTTTTGAAAATGAGCCTATTTGCTAGATAGAGCTGGATCTTTTCTCAGCAAAGAATAATTAATTTTCAAACAGATGGATTTAGTTTATATTATTTAATTATGGAAACAAAAAAAAAAGCTTATTTTATCACCATGCTAAGCTTTGAATCATATTGCTTTTCAAATATGTCTATGCTTTTATAAGCTAAACTTTTTCACCATAACATAATTCAGAAACATTAGGATATTTTGCCATTAAATGAGATTTCTTATGCTCAGTTATTTACCTTAATTATCTAATTTTATATAATTATCTGATTTAAAATAAAATTAAAAAAAACAGCACATAACAGTGCTGATGAATGTTCTCAAATGATCCTAAATAGACATTTAACAAAAATATGTGGGAGAAGCAGAAGGAAAGAGTAATTGAATGATTTCCCTTTCTTGACATAGTGACTGTTTGCAATAACTAATAAAATGCAAGTGGCTAGCAGGAAATTGAGCAGTCTGTAGTTGTAAACTGATCCGTTTCTTGTGATGATTGCTGATATATTTTACAGGCATTAAAAATTAAAGCTCATTGTTCACTCTAATCATTGAAATGATAGCTTTGTGAGAAAATATTGTCTTTATAATAATTAGATTCCTACTTCAAACCTGGAATTGAACAAATACCATTGCTTCTGGGCTACATTTTTACATCTGGTTATCTGGAAATGAATTTGGGGAGTTTAAAAAATAATGGAATCTATTATAAAATTTAATACCTTTTTTAGTGCTCTTTTAGCCTGGAGTGCATGCCTTGTGTGTTTATTCCCTCTCCACTCTTAAGTGACAGCTATGCAAGTTTGGTTTTTATAATTTGACCTGTCACTAACAAAATTAAAATTCCTGATGTTTTTGCTGAACTGTTGATATTTATTCCATTTTTCTTTCTTGTTAGTTTCAATTTGGAATTTTTGAATGAACATGTTAGAAAAGAAAGAACACAATGGGACTCTAGTTCAAGGTGATAACAATGCTCAATTATTCATTTAAACATTTTTTTATTGTTTGTATATACTTTAGATCCAAATAAATCAATCATTTTTCTAGAATTTTCGTGAATGTTTTTCTAGAATGTCTTAAATTTTCCTTTTCCTTCCCCCCTCTCAGCAATGAAGAATCATTTTTGGACTTCAAATCTGAAATCTTGTGGTCCAGAGAAAAAAATGAAATATTTTCAGAAAATGACTTTTTTAGAGGGTTTTGTGACAGTTTTTCAGACTTAACAGACCGAAGTAACAGCTCTTGCTCTTGGCACAATGATGTAAGTTTCAAAATTACTATACTGTAAATAATTTATTGTTCTTTTTATGTGCATTTAGTTGTTTCTATTTTTTGAATAATTCCCTATCTATTATTTATAATTAACTTTTAGATTACAGGCCTTTAGATGAAATCTTGCCTCTTAAAGCGGGGATTTCAACAAAGAAAAATGATTGTGTTTTCCTTTTTTCAATTCTTTTCAGGATAAGAATTATTCTGTCTCTGAACTGACTGTGGTGTTACTTAATCTTGTCTTTTTTAACTATCCCTATATCTATTCATTGTGCGTGGTATGTTATAATAGGATGGAAGAGTAAAACTATTTGCTATATGATTAGAGAAAAATCAGATTTATTTCACAGGAGAGAGTGAATTCCTAATTGTTTATTTTTTTGTACTTGGCCTCTAACAAAAGGGAAAAAGTCTTTCTCGTACAACATCTGTATCACCTGCAAGTAAATGTTAATTAAAAAAATTTAAATGCCAGACTTTTAATTCAATTACATTTTTGGGTACTTTTCCATTAGCCAGGCACAAATGTCGCCAATTGTGAACCAAAGGCGAACCAAGTTGCCAAACGAAGCAATTTTCCAATAGCTGGGCGCAAATGTCACCAATTGTGAACAGCCAAGAAAGCGAAGCAATTTTCCGTTAGCCAGGCGCAAATGTCGCCAATTGTGAGCCAAACGCGAACCAAGTTGCCAAGAAAATGGTTGTAAGAAATTTGGTGGAATTCTACATTATTTGGCAATTTTTCGCTTGCGCCCGGCTAACGGAAAAGTACCCATTTTTTACTCATTTAAAATTTCATACTTGTTGACTGCTGTTTGCATGTTGAATTGTTGACACATTCTATGTTTTGTTGACTAAATGCCCATTTAAAATTTATTTGACATTGCTTTTAATTTGTAGGATTTTGATATGAATTCCAGCATTAAAGTAAAATTATCTTTAGAAGCAATAGAGGATGCACTGTATGAACAAAAGCAGTCCAATTTAATCAGCAAAACTGTTTTTCAAGAATGTTGTGAATGGGCGAAGAAGTTTTCTTACTTTAGGTATGTTTATCTAACGTCTTATACTGTTTAACACATCTGTAATATTTCTTTTTGATAATCCTTTGGCATCAAATAATGATTTGAGGTTAACTATATAAATTATTTAGTTATAAATTTTTCCAAGTTTACTATTTCTTATTAATTCTAAAAGTGTAAATTTGGTCTGTTTTCGTTCAGCTATTTGTCTCCAATTTCCAATTCTATGCTGTGCAAATAATGTGCTGTTTAAATCACATTTTAATTATACACATCTTGGACATAAAAATTGGGAGATTATGTTTTGTGTAAAATAATTTAATTTTATGAGAAAATAAAAATTTTAAAATGAATGTAATTAAAATGTGTAGCAATATATCCTGCTTTATCCCTCTGGATCCGTTGCAGAAATCTTGTTCTATAAGTTTTAAAGAATTCGGAAGATTTATTTACTGTATTTAAGAGTATTTTATTTATTCTAATTTTAAGTACAGGTTGATATGGACCTTAACAAATTATTAAGAAAAACTAATAATATATGCACTTCATAGTTGTGGAAATAAATTTCAAACTTATCCAACCTTTTATGAAAATTGTTTATGTGTGTGAATACTTCTAATGCAATAACAATCATTAGAATGAAATTCAAACAATGTAATATATGATGCGACACATGTTTTCATTCATGTTTATGTAATAATTGTCTGATTTTCTTTTCCTACAGATTGAAAGGAGAACAGATAGTTAAACCCATAGATGACACAGCTGAATTATACACAGTCGAAGAAAATGGGAAATCTTATTCTAACCATTCAACATCTGGGTGTGTATAGTTAACTTATGCTTTTTTCACTATCCAAGACCATCAAATTTGGATTTCTTTTGTATGGAAGGATTGATACATTCTTTATGGAATGATCTAATCTTATTATGGATTCGTCTTTTTGGAACGAACTGTACTGTGTCTAACTTGGAATTAGGGGATAACAACTTTTGTTGCTTCAAATCCCATAATTCTTTAATTCAAATAAATTGTGCTTATATGAAATTTCGGTACTTTTCCGTTAGTCGGGCGCAAATGTCGCCAATTGTGAACCAAACGCGAGCCAAGTCGCCAAGTGAACCAAATGCGAGCCAAGTCGCCAAGAGCGAAGCGATTTTCCGTCAGCCGGGTGCAAATGTTGCCAATTGTGAACAACCAAGTCGACAAGAGTGAAGCGATTTTCCATTAGCTGGGCGCAAATGTCGCTAATTGTCAACCAAACGCGAGCCAAGTCACCAAAGGAAATATTTGGCGATTTTTCGCCTGCGCCCGGCTAACGGAAAAGAACCGAAATTTCTTTTTCTTTCTTTCTTTTCAAATGACTACCTCTCATCTGCAGATCAATTCATAGCCTTTTAATTATAGATTATTATTATTTATTATTTTTCTTAGTGTCACAAAATCTCTTCATTTTTATTTCTATTTTAATTTGACTGAGTGCATTCAATATGTATAAGTGATGCAATATTTAGAAAGTTTTACCTGATTATACTGATAGCATAAACACATTATGCAATATGATTTAATGGGCATTTTGGGCTCTAAAAATCAATCAACATGCCAATAAGACGGCATAAGCACATTTCATGGTAAGAATCAAATCTCCACATTTACACATTATTATTTTTATGTAGCTATCAGGATTACTTATCAGGATTCAGATGCACTTATTTTTCATAAGTGTTCATGTGTATACAAAGTACAAAATTCGCTAATATATGAATATTCTGATGTAAAATTAAAAACACAAATTTTCTAAGACATGAAGGATTGAAAAAAAAGAAAGGTGTGTCAGGTCTTGAAATTTGTTTAATTTTGTGAACATACTGAAGTCATTATTATTATTATTTTCTTACAAAAAAGGCTGCATTTGTATTAATTTAGGAAATGCTTGAAGGTGTTTTTTTAAAGTCAAGGTCAACTCAAAATTTTATTTTGTCTAAGATTTTTTTAACTATTATGCAAAATAGTAGAACTATGAAGAATTATTTATTTATCCAATGGTTCATATGAAATGGGGAACTTCAGCATTTTTTAAAAACGCTTGTAAGCAATCCATATTTATAGAAAAAATCATTCTAATTTTAAATAGGCAAGTGAAATTGTACATAAGAATTTATTTATTTAAATACTGAGGGTGAAAAATGCACTGAAATAGCAGGAATGATGATGCAATCTGAAACGCACTCTCATTGGCCAAGTAGATTTTGATGTCACAAGTGTCTTCCTTCGCATACTTATCTTTAGCTACTTTTGTGGTATGTTTTGATTCCAGGCGTTTGTTGTAGTTAACATTTTAGAAGTGAAGTTTTTGGCTTTTCTGCTATTCAATGTTTAATTTCTTAATGGATATTGGTTTTGTATAAGGTAAATCTGATAATTTGCCAAAGATTGATTGAAATTGACAAAGAAACTGGACATAAAATGCCGTCTCTTAAATTACCTCATAAGAAAAGCTGTTCGTAGCTTCCCTTGAATGCATTCAGTAACCGGAACAAAGCTCTATACCATACCACAATAGAGTTTGCCTTGGGAAACATGGGTAAGTTTTCAAAGCTATCGGTTAGGCAGTGATAAATTGAAGAGGGCCTTCGCACATTCTGAGGAGACACCGCGATTTCTGTCGCACAAGAAAAAATGAAAAGCTAAGAACCTTATTTTGCATGATCTGTGAAATTTTGTATACCTACAAAAAAAAATCGCCAAATCAAAACAAAACACCCAGAAATATACTTATTTCAGAAGTTCCGCTCAAAATAAATTCAGTTACAGCATTTTTTAAAAAAACGTGTGTGCCTTTGAAAAATTAATTTTATATAGTTTTATTAGTCTGCTGTGAAGAATATAAATTATTTCCTTCGTATTAGTATTAATTTTAAGATATTAGTTAATAGTAATTAATATAAAAAATAAACTTAGATAAAGAAACCTCTACAAATGTATAATATTCAAACGCGACCGAATGTGACTAATCAAGGAATTTAAGGGCTACCATGTACAACTTGATAAACCCTAGATGTGAGGGGAGATAAATTTATCTAACTTTTTTCAATTGTAATAATTGATAAGTAAATTTACTTTTTTTAAACTGATTTTTATTTGAATTTATTCATTGAATCTAAATGATTCATTTTACATAAAAAATTCTGTGAATTATTTTTTTGCACTGCAAATGAAAATTATTTTCATCATCAAAAAGTCATGAATTTAAACTGATATTTAAGATATTCTAATTAATTTTGAGTGGTACTGTAATTAAGAAAAAATAAGAAACATTTGAATATCCATGGAAACAATATAAGCAGTAAAATAACAAGAGCAAGTTTTTTTTTTTTAATCTTAAAGAAGTTGGGAGAGCCTCTATCCCACCGCCCCTCAAAGGATTAAAATATTAATTCCATAAACTAATATTAAAAACTAATTAAATTTAACTTTTTGCTTTAAAATTGATAATTGAAATCTCACCTTATACTTATATTCAAAACAAAACGGATATCGAGTTCAAGGCTGTTTTTTACTTTGCTTTCTGATATACAATTTTACTAGATATAATATAGATAAATTACTCATTGGGTGCCATTATACAGTGAAACCTCTTCTAACGGCCACCCCTGCATAGCGGTCACCCCTCTTAATGGCCAATTTTTCGTGGCACGGATTTTTCGGCCTATAGACCTAATGTTAAAATAACCCCTAGTAACGGCCACCCAACCCCTCTGAACGGTCGCCGGGAGGGTTTGCCCATCCCATTTTTCAGGAAAATCTACTCGCTTCATGTTTCTAACTTTGAGCCGAAAGGCTCAAGGTCAGGTTAAGGGAGGTCGTTAGTTTGTTTGTACGTCTTGCTCCCTATTGGCTGTTAGCGGATTCCGATAATTTTGGAGCAAAAATGCCATCTACGCTTGTGTCATTAGTTGGTCATTGATCTGAGTTGCAGAGATGTCGAAGCGCGTTTTCCTAAATCTCGAGCAGCGCATTGAAATTCTGCGTCAATATGAGAACGGCAAATCGGCGAGAAAGTTAGCTGAATTATTTAACTGCGGAAGAACGCAAATCAACAAAGTCATTAAAGAAAAGGATTTGATTTTGAAAGAGTACGAAGACTTCAAATTTTGTGGTGTCAAATGGATGCGACAAGAAAAGTTTGTCGAACATAAATGAGGCTGTTTCGGAATGGTTTAAAACTGTTCGGACGAAGAAAATTCCTGCCAGTGGACCTATGATTCAACACAAGGAAAAAGAACTTGCGGATCCTCTAGGAATTGAAAATTTATCTGACAGCAATGGGTGGCTGGACAGATTTCGCATACGGAATAGCATCACCTGTCGATCACTGTGTGGCAAAGCGGCCGATGTCGACCCCAGTTCATGTGAAAGTTGGCAG
This sequence comes from Araneus ventricosus, assembly GCA_013235015.1. Classification (NCBI taxonomy): domain Eukaryota; kingdom Metazoa; phylum Arthropoda; class Arachnida; order Araneae; family Araneidae; genus Araneus; species Araneus ventricosus. The sequence goes on along the minus strand of BGPR01004408.1, from coordinate 4,002 downwards.
GAGCGTCTTCCACTGCTTTTGGCTGGGTATGATGACAAGGACTTATTCAATGTGTACGGAATGGTACTCTTTTTCCGCTCTTTGCCCAATAAGATGATTCAGAAGCATGATTCAAAAATCCGAAGAAGCCAGAGGTGGAAAAATTCCGAAGGAGCGGCTTATCATTAGTTTAATCAAATCTAAAATTAATGTGACATTGGTTTAAATTAACTAACCAGTATGTTGTGTGTATATAAACGTTTAAACAAATGAATTTTTGTGCATCTCAGGCGCTAATTCCGTCTTTGACGAGAAATTTTCTGATACGGTGTGTAATCGTCAGCAAGCTAAATTTCAACTCAAGCGACTTGGGGAAAAATAGATGAAGTCATCGGAAATTCTGACGCAATGACAAACGAATCGGTTAGAGATTTACTTTTAAACTGAAAAACGAACTTGAAAAAATGGTTGTTTCCGAGAAGGGTAAAAACTTAAAACAGTCACAGATTTCATTCTTTTTCAAAAAATGTAAAAAATCATTAAATAAAGTACTATTTTCTCTTTAGATAAGTCTCAAACCTCATTTTAAATAAGAAATATGTGTCTGACTTGTTTATATTATGTATTATAGCAATTATCTTGTAACTGTAACAAAAACCCTTCAGAGCGGCCACCCCCTCTGAGCGGCCAAATTTTCTCGGTATGGAGGGGTGGCCACTAAGAGAGGTTTCACTGTAGTTGTATTAACACATTTAGGAACAATACAACACTTGTATCTTTCTGACACTATTTTATCTGATGCGGTAGTCAGGTAGTAGAGGAAAAAAGCAAAATCTCTGTAGCGAGTGAATGGGAGCTCTGCTGTTTGGGTACATGCGACATCAAACCCGCTTCACACCAAAATGGATAATTTTTCCCACATCATCTGAGATTTGAACTTTCATTGCAAATATCAAAAAACAAAACTGCCTAGAATTTTTTAAAAATGTTTTTGTTCATTTTGAAGAATTTTCAATCTATTGGAAAAAAATAAAAAAATGCCGAAGTTCCCCATTGTGCAATAATTTTATTTTGATTGCACTGTCTGTTGCATTTGTTTAACTAAAATAACATATTTTACTTCCAGTTTACAAATTCAAGGTGTTAAAATGGCTATTCATGCACCTGAGAAGCACATGAGTAAATCAAACTGTATTGATGATTTTGATAACTTGGATGTAGAACCTCATTACTTTAAAGAAAAATTTGAAAATGATGAAGAATGTTTTGCATTGGATACTAGGTAAATTAATTTTCCTTAAAATTTAGTGATATTAATGTTTTTACAAAGTGTTTTAATTTTATATTGGCACTATTTTTTCTAAATTATGATATAAAGATCAAAATTTAGATTTTTATAGAAAGTTAAAAGCTATTTTTCACTCCTTGTGTATCATAATTCAATTTGTTGATGGTGATTAACAGCAAATTTTTAATTACTATAATAATGAATTATGATTTTATCAGTGGTTTTGGCTCTATAAGTTTATATAATGTTCTTTCTTTTTAGAATTGCATATGAGCAAATTCCTCCACCTCCTCTCTTAAAAAATGAAGCACCAAGTGCTCAGTCCATTGAGGCAGTGCAAGAAAAAATTGTCGAAAACATAGCTTTGGAAATTTGGCCTAAGGTAAATTGTTTGCTGAATGCAGTTTGTTTTTTCAGACAACTTGGATTTTATTTACTTTTAATTCAATGTTTCCAATTATATGTTCAGGTGCTTGCAATTCTGCAGAAAACAAACAGTTCCCATGTACCTGGTAAGTTTGAATTATGATTATAAATCTGCACCTTTCTATAAATTAGATATATTTTCATGTTTTGCAGGCTTGGAAATTTTTATTTTTATATTTATTTTTAATCATAGAAACTGTTACTTCAGGAATTACAATAGACAATTTAATTTTAAATTTTATTCATTATTTAAATTTAAAAAAACAATTGATTTTCTCTCAAAAATTTTGTTTTATCTCCGCTTTATTTAAATCTCTACTAATAATAAAAGAGAAAGTCTGTGTGTGTGTGTCTGTTGGCAGTCTACAGTTGAACTACCGTTGAACTTAGAGCTACTAAATTTGGTACAGGTATACTTTGGAGAGTGGAAATGTGCACCTTTGAACCATTTTTTCAATTTTTTATTCAAATTTTAATTATTTAAAAATTAAGCGAATTTTGGCCGTTTGCAGCCGTTTTTTCGTGAATAACTTCCGAAGTAATTAACGCTCGAAAATTATTTTTATACCATTTTAAAGTGTGAATTTTCACCTTTCTAATGTTGTTAGTTTCAACTCTGTATATTATTACAGCATATTTTAAACTCTTTTTGAAAGCATTATCTATTGCTTTGAAATCGGTGAAGGGTACTGAATGGATAAACCCCTCACGGACAAGGTCATGGAACGTTGTTTCCTCTAGGAGGAGAGATAGGCTGCCTCCTTTTCCCCCCTTCTTTGAGATAATGTGAAAGAAATTCGCCTGTATCTGGGTTAGGAGACTGGGTTGGCTTTAGCAAAAAGATTCACAGTTCATTGCCACAAAAATGTTTTCCTCTCTAAATTGTAAACTATTTTTTAATTGATTACGTTAATATAAATGATGATTTTTTACAATTTTTAAATATTTTACACTCATTTTATGCGTAAACCACTTCAATTCCATTTTGAAATATGAAAAGTGACCTTTCCTCTGATATTAAACTTAATGCTATGTGACTTTTTTTTGCAGAATTTTATCAAACTTTTATTCCTGTTTCAAATCATACATGCTTAACCAATCCTTCAACAAACTCAATTAGAATACCACAATCAGAGCAAAACAGATAATGAAACATCAAATTAAAAAAATAATTGATATAGCTTTTCGCTGTTATAAAAGTTTTTATGCATAAAATTGACAATGTTTTCTGATTGCATTTGATTGTTGATGTTTTAAAGACTTATACCATTTTATCAAAATTAAAGGGCATTTCAAATTAATATTTGAGCATAAGCAGCCAAAATCTTCATTTATTTACTGTTCTCTGAATTTTCATTTACGAACTGGAGACTTAGAATTTATGCATCTAAAGATGATCTTTTTTTTTACTATTTCATATTGAATGCATCTCTATTTCATTTTTGATTTTGGAACTAATTGTTTTATCTAAAAAAATGAACGAAAAATTCATTTTTTCATGACATTTTACTTAATTCATAATAGTCATTTGTTTGAGTTTTCAGATGTTTTTTTTTTAAATGACAGTTTATTACGTTAAAAAAAATTCAAAGCAAAAATAACTTCGTCAGATAAATAGCTTTATTTACTAATTATTAACATTAAATAAACAATAACTGTTTCAAACATCATGCATATGTTGCATTTTTTGATATAACTGAATCATTTTAAGTTATAAGCTCTAATATGGGCAAACCAGCTGGTCGCCGAAGGCCGCTAGTTAAAAATAAATTGGTGTAAAGAAATATAGAAGATTTCTTTTGAGTATAGTGTTTCAGGATCTGATTTCCTTCACTCCTTTATTGATGCAAATGGCTTATTGATTTATCTGTGTTGTTTGTAAAGTATTTTTTATGGCTTAACTAATAACATTATAGCCTTTTACCACATATATAAATCTTCAAGTAAAATTTCAGTCAATGAGAACAGAATTGAATTCTATTTATTTGGTGTTATTAACTAAGACTACCAAGAACAACTATACATATATATATTGAAACATTTGAGATATTTTTACAGTGTTCTTCTACTGTTAATTCAAATTATTTATTTAATATAAAATATTTTAAGAATATGCATACAAGTAGATTTATTTTATAAGCTTACACCTCCAATATTTAAGAATGTAAAAAAATAACTTGTACTTTCCATCTAAAATGAAGACCTCAATTAAGATTTATTTTAATTATTTTTTTTGTGTGTGAATGTTTTGTGTGGTTGCTCAGATGTTTTTGAAGATTTCCAACTGCCACCCATAGTTACAGCTCTAC
>BGPR01004407.1:96830-110333 GCA_013235015.1 Araneus ventricosus | reverse complement strand
TCCAACCCAACCGGGGGTACCAGAATAGACCCCTTAATGTTTCATTCTGCATAAGTGTATTCAGTTATTTGTGTATTCAAATGAAAAATTTCAAATATGAAGTTATATATTCTTATCAGAATGAAAACTATTTTAGAGCATTTGATGCTTTATAACAAATGGTGTATGAAATTCGTTATATAAATCTATAATGTTTGGAAAAAACAATCAGAATGAAACCATACCTCATAGCTTGATGTGTAAAACACCTCGCCATCTTCATCCTTATAAAAAGATGAAAAATAGAATTTTTTATTATATTAATAAAACCTGAAATACAACAGATTAAAACCCTCGAAGTGTTTAATAAATGCTTTCAGCAAGCCTTACATAGGAATATGCAGTTAATGAATTTAGTGAACTTAAATGTTCAAAGTTTTTAGATTAATATTTCATACTAATCACCGTTAAACCTATCTATAACGATATTGTAGAAACTTAGAAAACCTATCATTATAGACAGGTTATCGTTATAGATAGTTTGACGATTTGCGCATCCAATATTTATGTGGGTGCGCATGCATTTAATATACTAAAAGAGTCTATTGTGAGTATTGATTCACCTTACAAATAATCACTGATATAAAATTATATTTTATAGAGATATAAAATATACAATTTTATGTACTGATATAAAATTTTATATATAAACTTTTTTAACCCCTTACGTGGTTTGTTTTCTCAACTATCTAATTAGATGCCACCTTCTATTTTGGAAATGCGTTGTCATTTTGTTTTAATTGTGAACCTAAAGGACAGTTTCAATGCTAATGGATTCCACGTAATTTTTGTACCGAATTATAACGTCTGTTGAAAGATTGTGTTTCAGTTTATAAGTTTGAAATTGTGGTCATTCGATGCCCGGAAAATTTCTCGGGCATACTACTTAAGGGGTTAAGAACTTCAAAATATGAATTTCAGTTCAAAACTTTGTCAACATGCTCATTTAAGGCACCTTTAAATCGCTTTCCTTTGCAATCCACTCTACTTTTTTACGGCATCTCTAATGGCTTTTTTTACAAGAAAGTAGCTATCGTTGACTGAAAAATTCCATATTTTTTAGCAGCATCAACTTGCTTTAGTTCTTTGTCGATTTCTGAAATTATTTGTAGCTTTGCTTCAAGTGCCAATGCTTTAGCGCCATCCTAGATTTAAGATGAGAACACATGAAAAATGTTTAGGAACAAGTGTTCAATCCGAAGTGCTAAATGCGAATGACATTTTGTGGCCAGAAGGAGTCAGAGGCAAACTAACATCTGTGCATGTTCCTTGCGGCGAAGTTGGCATGTCGCCATTTCAACATTCCTAAACTTTGCATGCTCTCCGTACGCAGCCGGAATGTTAAATGACTAGCGCTAGCAATTCTGGGGAACAGCCCCCTCTAGCTCATCAGGGTGGCGTTCCCGGCCATACTTCTATGTGATTTCAGCTTGTTTGTTTGCGTTTCCACCCCTAAAAGTGTGTGCGCTGAATTTTGAATCATGCTCTATAGTTAAACAGAGAAATGACTATGCTGTCTCTTATTTATAAATTTGAAAGTACTGTAACATCTTCACTCCAAAATCTGTGCAGCTTCTGTCCTGGAATAAAGATGCCAGCCGAATTTACAGGGAGTATCTTATTTCCAATTTCGGGGGTGTATTGTTCTGAACTAACCTCCACGCCCCCTGGCGGATGAAAGACCGGAAGATCGAAAGAGACGTTGAATTGGGGGTGAGAGACGCATATTTACGGATCCTACTATGGTTTGGATTGAGGTCACTTTTCATTGGCTCTCAGCGTCACGTGACTTCGTTTGTTTCTGAATGATGTCATAGGAGCGCGCTTAGTTTGGATTTCGATTTTTGTCTTAGCTATTGTATAATGGAAAAACCAAAATTATATTTTAATTACGCTTATTTGGATATTTCTAAAAGGAATGATGAATTCGAGATAAGGATAATTTTGGTTTCTCCGTGATACAGTAGCTAAGACAAAAATCGAAATCCAAACTAAGCGCGCTCCTATGACATCATTCAGAAACAAACGAAGTCACGTGACGCCGAGAGCCAATGAAAAGCGACCTCAATCCAAACCATAGTAGGATCCGTAAATATGCGTGAGAGACCGACGCTGGGTGATGGAAGGATACGAAATGGCGTCTTACCACTACTGAAGTTTTCCCTAACCATTTTTCGCTCGGTTTATATTAATTGGTATGTTTTAATGTTTTTTGATGTGAGATGTCCGGTTTGTTATGTGTCTTCATGTGAGATATAAACCTCTTAAAAGACACATGGTGAAGTCCTGCTTCCTGATAACATATACATCGGTACAGTAGTTTGTTTCAGTTATTGACAACTAATTCTCTGTTATTTGATTTCGGGTGAGCGCGGGAAACACAGTGATCTGAGGGCAAAATCTCGGCTTCGGACCCTAGGGTCAACAATGAGATCCACCGAAGATCTGTAAGGTTTAATAACCCGATGCATATTAAATCCATTATGGCCCTCTCATCACACTGATGCGGTGTGGAAGTTTTGAGAGGGAGTGTAGATTCAGGTGTCGTCCTTCTCATCTGATCGGTTCCCGAAAAGTTTACTTTCAAAGCAGGACGTTAACCTTTCAAAACTAAGAAAAGTTCTTTCTTGTGAACTAACCAGCCGGAGTGTTCTGCCCACAACTTTTTCGTATACTAACATATTATGGTGTGTTTTGTGTTTCGTAGAATAATGAGGAAAAACCTGCGTGCAATTTGAACGCTTTCCTTTCGAACAATTGAGCGCAAAATTTGGCACTGATCTACAATCATGGCGTAAAGAATACATATCAATATTTTTTTTACCTAACTCATTACTTTTATGAGTTATAGTGTTCATAAACACCTGTACAGGTGATTAAAAAGAACGAGCAGATTTAAAATATTTATTTCTAATGAGCGACAATAGATAGAGAAACATACAGGGTGACAATTATTGAACTAACTATATGGAAAAAACCTTGATAACTTTTGAACCGTTGTTGGCGAGATTCGGTTAAAACTTAGCGATTGAACGCAGGGCATGTTGGGATTTTTTTGAGCATGCGCACTCTTATTGTTGTTGTTCATTTTTCGTTGAAAATGTCGAAATCAGCAACGTTGCAGCGTTCCTGAGCGTATATCGATCATTAAGGCCTACTATTCGAGTAATAACAGCCCGATTGCGGCTCAAAGGAAATTTGCGACAGAGTTTTACAAGCTGAAGACAAACAGTCCAAGTGTTATGACAATAAAAAATGTGATTGAAAAGTTCGAGAGAACTGGTAGTGTCGATATCTCGACACTTCATCGATTTTTGCAGAATTTTGCTCTTTGTCTGTGCCACGTCATAGCCATTGATGGCAAGCTTATCGAACATGTCATAAACTAAATCCGAATATCTGTAGCTACTTTTAAAATCTGAATAAAATTTTTTGACTCAGTAGTTTTTCAAATTTTTATTTTTTATTTCATATAGCTCAATAATTGTCACCCTATACGATACATAACTGGATAGAGGGACGTTCAAAGTTTTATTTCATGCATTCGGATAATCCCAGCAAAAGTGAAAATGCTCCAACACTGGTTGTTTCCACAAATTCAACAGGATTGGGATGATTTTATATTCATGTAAGACGGTGCTCCACCCCCTCTCACTTCCACAAGGATGTACAGCAGTTATCTGTACGACACCATTCTTACCCCTTGAGAGTTTTATCTGTGGGGCACATGAAAGACAACGTGTACGTTCCTCCTATGCCTGCTACTCTTCAAGATTTGCGAAATCGAATTGTTACAGCAGTGAGTTCAATAACCAGGGACCAGTTACTTCGTTAAAGTTACGTTTGTCGTATAAAAAATGGAGCTCCTGTTGAAGGCCAGAAATAAAACTTTGAACTTTCTTCTATACAATGATGTATCGTATCTATCTATTGTCTTTCATTAGAATCTAGCAGTACGCGCACGGCGTTGCCTTTGGAATCAGGACTTCAACAAAATAGGGAAAAAATACCCACAATGTCAAGAAAAAGTTTTGAAAATAAAATCAAAACAAAAGATACACATTATTGGTTTTCGACAATGACACGAATGTAATGACGTCACCGGAAGGAATAGGATTGTAGAAAGCATATTACGTCACCTCCTGCGGGGAAGGTCACAACCAGCCAATGAAATTGCAACAATGCATTCTTTTTCGTCCGGAGAAACTCTCGCTAGCAAAAAAACTGCTTGAACTGATCAGGGAAAAATAATTTAAAAAAAAACGGAATAAGATGTTTTAATTGTTCTTGTTTTGAATCCGACAAAAACATTCCAGTTATAAGCTGAAAAAATTGAAAATTATAGAGATGTTAGAACGTCAGATGCGAGAATTTGAAAAAAATCTTTATCAAAAATTATCATAAAGTGACTATTATTTAAAAATTTCTCAAAATTCAATAAATTATGTTAGAAATTCAAAACAAACTTCATTAGAACGAAAATTGTTTGTTCTATCTGATGGTGCATTGATCGTTTTCCAACTATCAATAGAAAAGATATTACAGCTGTAAACGTCCCAAAACAATACAAAACATTACATAAAAATTTTTCTAGGTTGAATTTTAAAATTACGGCTTCGAGGTGCATTGAATCACCATTAAGAGTATCTGTGTGCCAAATTTCAAGGCTGTGAGTGCGATAGATTCGTCTGGACATCGCACGCACGCACGCACTGCCTTTTATAAGTATAGATAAATATTTAAAATCTGCTCCTTCTTTTTGAATCACCTTGTATTTACAGACCGACAGAAGGTCAATCTGTTGACGGATTTGGTTCAAAAACGCGATACATTTCTGATGATTCTTCTAATTGAAAAAATAACGTGGCCAAACTTTAAGGATAAGTAAGGCTATAAGCAACCAAAATCACATAGGAACATGGGTGCTTAAACGCCATTTAGAAGCAGTAGATGGCGATAAAATAATACAACGCTGGCCAAAATGCCGATATGTTTCGTAATCTTAATGGTATTTAACTGACATTTTTATATAAGTTGCCCTATATATTTGTCTTTGAAGGCGTGAAAGAAAAAATTACGCTACTTTTCGTACATGCGTAGTAAAAAAATTATTTTCTCTCTAATATTCAAGTTATTAACTTCAAATTTTGATACAATTATTCTCTAACATATTGTCATGTACTCTGTAAGTTTCATACAATTTGGCTGAAAACTCTGTAAGTTATAAGTAAAAACATGCGGAAAAATTTGTGATTTTTTAAAGAAACCTTTATATTTTCCCGAATATTCGTGCTATTTTTACGAAAATGCATGTAAATATTGAGCGCATCACATAAAAGAATTGATGAAAGTTGCAAACCATTATCATTTTTCTGTGAAACTGGTGAGCCAAAATCAATTTTCGACTTCATCAATTTCTGGTTCGTCCCCTAAATGCCCTCGTGACCGAATCTGCAATGTAAATTGTGCACTAAAATGGTCAAAGCTCGAAGAAATATTCGAAAGAAATGTGCGAATTTCTAAAAGAGTCTGCAATTTTGGCCAGCGCTGTATTATTTTAAATGCCATCTTATGCCTCCAGATGGCGTGCGCGCACCCATGTTCCTATGTGATTTTGGATGCGTATCGTATGCGTGACCCACCCTTAAAGTTTGGCCACTTTTTTTTTAAAAAAAATCAGCCTGTATAGTTCTTTACGTTTTTCAGTTGAATAATGTTAAATGTCGAATTAAAATCCAAGACAGACAGACTTCCCTTCGGCGGATTTTAGCCAAAATTTGGTAGAAATATACATCTTCTGTGTAAAATCCACCACATGAATCAAGAATATCAGAATGCTCGCAGCTTCAAAAAAAAAACCTGATCAATTTTTACTTTCTCGTATGCGAAGTATACAAAGAGAAAGTATTGTAATTGTCAAAAAATTTCAATTCGAGATTTTGATCAATCTCCACGTTTTAGACCTCCCTGAGTCAGAAAAACACAATTTTGGAATTATGTCTGTCTGTGAACAGGATAATTAAAAAACGGTTAGAGCTATAGGGATGAAATTTGGTATGTGATCTTACACATAATTTGTATGTTTATATCAAATTTTGGACAAAATCCGCCCATGGGAAGTCTGTTTCTCCGTGTTCATGTGAACAAGATTGCTCAGAAACATAAGTAGCTAGACGGTTAAAATTTGGTACACAGTTTTATCACCAGGAATGTAGGTCCGCATCAAATTTTGGACCAAATCTGCCAAAGAGTTGACTGTCTGTCAGTCTGTATAATCGCATGCTTGTGAATACGATAACTCCTAAACGCTATGACTAAAGTTAAAAAAAATGGTGTGAGGTCTGCTAACATAAGTTGCAGATCCGTGTCCAATTTTCGTTTTTATCGATTGAAGAAAAAACCTTTCATATTGCATAGTCGGTTTCTTCGCCATTCTATGACGCGACAGATTCTCGCGTTTTTTCCCACCTGTGTTAGGGAATGGTGCATGTTGCTGGCTCTTGGTGTATTTTTCCCCCCACCTGTATTATGACGGATACGAGAACGTTTCGGGGAGACCACTCCCGCTGATTATACTTCGTATGCGAGAAAGAAAAGTGTTTCATGGAAATTTTTCCATTTTGAGCGAAGAATGGTACCGTAATCATGATGACATATCTTCGATTGAATGTTATTCTATGAAGTAAAAAAAAAAAAAACTATTTTAAATTAAAAAAAAATATTTTTCTTTTTCCAAAGATAACGTAAAGTTGAAACCATTACTTTACAAACATTGTAATTTTTATGATCGTTATGGTGACTGTTTAGTACAGTCGACGCTCGTTATAACAACCTCTGGGTCCCACAGCAGAAGGTCGTTAAAAAAAGTGGTCACTATAATGGATCTAATTAAAAAATGTACACATGCAAGCGCAGCAGTTCCGAAAAAACAGGCGATTTTTGAAGAGATTCCAACTAAATACTCAAATTATTTTTTATCATTGGTATTAAAAATAAAATTTTATCAATTAACAATATATTTCTAAAACAGATTTTAAAGTAGAAAATAAAGGGTGTTATATACTTACAGAACATTTATTTTCTAAAGGAAAAAAAATTAGAATTATTAGATTTTTGCAAAACATAATTTTCCAATTCAGTTAAAGAGGATAAATAATGTTCTGTATTTTCTTGCCTTCCGAAAAAACATTTTAAAGTCTCAATAGCACTTGAAACATTTTTTATTCTAGGCTGTTCTAATTTCTGAGCTGTGGCGAGTGGTAATTCCCCCAACCCCTGTCAAAGTTGAACTGTAACACTGAAGACTCTACATCTACGAAGCTTGGCAATACAATAATCTAGGTCATTTACGTTTAGAAACATGTTCTTTGTGGAAAAATACAAGGGAGAGTGTCCGCTAAATTCGGACGTTGTATTGGGATTAGACAACACTGGACTGTCGTTATACCGGAAGTAAAATAACATTGTGAATAGGGAAACAAAGTTGGGGATTTTATCACTGGTCGTTATAATGGAATGGTCTTTATAATATGTGGTCGTTATAACGAGCATCGACTGTATAGCAAAATCTTTTATAAGAAAATTATCTCGGGAAGCAACAAAATAAATAAACAATTTTATTCATGAAAATTTTACTAGTCAGACTTACGTCATTCGTAAGTGAAGGCTCATTGACATCCCAGTTAGCATAATCCAATGCCGAGTTATCCACCCATTGAAACAGAGTACCTCTGTGTAAATTTTCCAGTCCAATCCACGCGTCGTCATCGATTTCGAGCATTAAATCAGTCAGGAAGTCTAAATGAAATCAAACTCTTATTTATAATTCATCTTTTATGTGCATTAAAGTACAGTAGAACCCCGCTAATCCGAACTAATTGGGACCGGTGCCTGTTCGGATTACAAAAAATTCGGATTACCCGAAATTCCGATAAAAATGGAAAAGAAAAAGATGTGTGCTAAAAAAATGTATGTTATAACTCAGTACTACTATCTCTTGAACCGATGGTAGTTCTGACTCTATACCGGAACTTATAAAGAATGTCGCAGTAAAAGATGTAATTTACTGGGTATCGGAGTCATGGGACAATGTTACACAAAATTGTTTAGTAAAGTCGCGGAAGAACTTATGGCCAAGTTTAGCTGATTCTAGCAAAGTCGAACAGGGAGAAGCAAACAAAAGCTAAATTCCTCGGCTTATTAAATGTATCCCAGTATGTGAAGACGCAACTGAATACACTGTAACTGAGTGGTTGTCTTGTGATACTGAAGCCAATCAGTTATATGAAGAAATCATCTCTTTAGTTCAGAATAAGCCACAAGATGACTCTGATCTAGAAGAAACTGATGGGCCAGAGAATGCTCTCGTTTCCCATTCTGAAGCTGCAAATGCGCTAGAAATAGCGCTGCGATATATAGAGCACAGTGAAAATGCGACATCAACAGACATTATGTTTATGAGACGTTCGCATAATATTGCTTCGAGAATAACATCACTTCGTCAGACAAATCTGACAAATTTCTTCACCCCAAAAGATCGTTAATGTAAATGTGTATTTGATGTATCCATTATATGAATTATTTCATTAGTTTCTTCAATGTGCAAAAAATTATGCATGCTGAAAAAGTACTTTTTTGTTTTTGGTATGTATATTTAAATATTTTCAGGTAATATTTTCAATTACATACAATTTTCGAAAATAAAATCGGTTCGGATTAACCGGAATTTCGGATTAGCGGGACTCTACTGTATTAGAAAACATCGGAAAAATATATACATGTAATAATTTAACACTTTCCTAATTTTAAAAAACGCTTGTCAAAATTTAATTCGTAAAATTATTTCTACTTAAGCTCTAACACACAATTAACCGTCACTTTAACTGGCTGAAATCCAATTTCAACCGCTCTAACGATCGGGAATTCCCCTCTTTTACAATACTCCTTAATCTCGCTGCGATGGTGCAACACTCTCACACAATCATGTAACCTTCCTACCAGACGCCCCGCTTCGGCGTGGCTTATTTCTTTTGTCGCCGGTGACTACGCGCTTTGCGTCTATGTTTTAAATCATGGCTTGATATTAGTCTAAATTCTACCTTAATCAGCTGAAACTTACGAATCAAATAAAGAAACTGTTCATCTTTCGTCAACGACTGCTGTCTGCTTTGGAATCACACTTTTATACCTCACAGAAACCATGATGTTATATACATATGATTTTTAAAAAAATAAATGATCTATAAAACTCTTGAATCACAGTTTGTGACTATTCCCAATACAGTGGATGATCAATTTACGAACAATTCGGATTGAGAACAAATGTGAACATAGTTCGTACAATGAACACCACACAAAATAAACGCGAAGACGCGACAATGTGTGCATACGATTTGTAAAACTTTTGTCTATGATACTTAATTATTGCAATAATTTCTCATTTGTTATTATTACATATTGTATTAACCACTTATTTATAATCATTACTTATTACATTAATTAATTATTGTATTAATACTTATTTATTGTACATTATCATCAATAAAAAAATCTGTCCACAAACGTTACTTTAAAAAAATATAAAAAACCCGAAAACCGGTTATTTTGTGCGATTTTAACCGCTAGGTTAAGCCGGAGATGAAAAAAACCCTTTTTTTGCAGTAACAGCCATTTCTACTTTAGACACATATTTTGATGACATGAGAAGTCACGGGACTGTTACGTCACATGACTTATTTTTTTCTTACTTTGCTGGTCATCGTTGTGTATAGAGGCTAAAGTGGAGCTTTCATTCTCACAGGCCTTTTGTGCACTGGACCAGGACAGCCTCTGAGTCCATTTCTTTCCAAAAATCTTGTAACACTTATTGCCTGAAACCAACATAAAGAAGAAAAATATTGCGTGATTTGATAACCAAAACTAAACAAAAAAATTGAAATAACTTGTTAGAACGATTTCGAGGATCATGCACTCTTTTTTGGCGGTCCGAATTCCCTTCACCCTCTGACTCCTAAGCCGGCAGTAACCGGCCATGCAACTTCTATACTAGTTGGGCGGATTTCGGCCGGTTGCTGTTCCGAAAGGGGGGAGAAGGCAGTTGGGAGAGTGGTCATTAAAGGGACCCTTAGGGAGAGATGAAAGGCCTGCCATTCATATCTCCCACCACCCGTAGTGAGGAGAAAAGGGGGAACGGGGCGGACGATTCCATTCCACAGATCAATTAGTAAGCAAACCTTCGTATACAACGGTACTCAGATTTTGAGAACTCTTAGTAGTCAGAGGGTATTGTTTATACATTTTGGGACGTTTAAAGCAGCTGCTTTTCGTGCAAATGCTTGTATTCCAATTAGTTACAAGCTTCATAAATTTTAATGAACTTAAATTCCATTCAAATCATTGTTAACTGAGCATGGCTGTTAACTGTCTCCAAAAAATGATAGGCACCCTAAACTTTTTTTATAACTAACTTTTTGTTAATACGAAAATAGAAATAAACATGTCTAGAGAAGCTTTAACTAAATTCTAAATTATTCCTAGAAATATTAAAGTTAATTCTTTAATATTTAACAACAGGTTACGGGAATTTAGAGACTTGTAAAGCTGAAATTTTGTAAAATTGATCCAACTAAGAAAAAAAGCATGTCAAAAGTTTTTTAAATTACACTTTACACTTTTTTATTTTACTTATTTTCTACTTTTTAGCTCTTAATTTATAATTAATTATTATAAATATTTCTGAATCTCAAAATAAATATTTTCTCATATTTACCACCAGGTGACGCCACTCGGATGGAACCAAAATTGATTAAATTAATTGATTAACTGATAATGAAGTTCTGAAGATGTTAAAAGTGTATTGTTATTGCGCAAATTTTAAAAACTGTAGCTTATAACGGTGTTGGTGTTTATCACAGACAGCGGTGGGGTAAAACACAGATCTTTATAATACAGGCATCAACAGAAATCACAAAGCGAATTCTTAGGAAAACACTGAATTCTAGGAAAACACCGATTATTTCTGCAATAAATAAGTTTCATTACACAGAGTGACCATAAAGTCTTTCCTTCATTACAAAATGTTAGCACGAAATAACTTTGAAAATATAGTAACGTAAAAT
This sequence comes from Araneus ventricosus, assembly GCA_013235015.1. NCBI lineage: Eukaryota > Metazoa > Arthropoda > Arachnida > Araneae > Araneidae > Araneus > Araneus ventricosus. Next base: position 99,177 of record BGPR01004407.1, on the reverse strand, counting down.
TTTGGTACTACATAGACCATTTTTTGAAGTTTCTTTTATCGTCGAATAGATAGTAAAACTATTCCGTAAACTTGAAGCAATGAACGAAATGGGGCCGATGGGAAGAAATCGCAATGTGTTTTATAGTTCCACGAAGTTACATCAGCCGTTTCCAGCCAAGGGGAGTTCAGACGTTAGTATGGACGCAGTGCTCTAGATGTCGAAACCATAAAGCCGACCATTCATGTGGGTGTGATGGTTTGAAATAATACCAATCACCCCACTTGAAGTGACGCATCTATTTATTAACATTGTGACAGAAAAGAGATGATGATGCTGAATTATTTACAGGTGCTATGATTACAGGTTTGGTTATGAAATGTTTTCCAGTGTCGGACAGTTCACGATCTTATCATATCGTACTACTGTACTCAGACAATCTTCTCGCTTGACCACCTACGCTCGGTCAGTTGCTGTACATACTGAGATCTGGTATCTCCCCTTCGCGGGAGCTAAAGGCAGTTGAAGTCTCCAACGCGAGAGCTTGCCTTCCCCATCGGATCTCGCCTCTCGTCTCACCTGTGACTCTGAGTGACATAGAGCCGTTACAGTATGAGCGTCGCTGCGCCATCTGTTGGTGATGGGCACAAATCCCACATTCACTTCACAGATAAACTGGATATTTTGGAACGCGAGAAGGAAAAGACCATAAAAATCTATGGAAATCAGCCAAATGGATTGTGGTGGTTGGAATTCCGTCTGGACTGAAATCGGAAAGAAAAATCGGAGGGACTCTGAAAGATGCTAGCGAAAAGAACAATGCCTTGCGTAGATTGAAGCCTCGCTTCGAGGGTAACATAAATTAAAATCTGCTGGCTGGGGAAAATCGAAGAGCTATTGACAAGCAGCTGTAGAGAGAGAAAGAAGATCGTTCCCCCCATCTTCGTTCAGAGTCAGCGTCCTTTTAAATACAAGTGAATGGCGCGCCGGTATTTTTCGATTAAAATGAGTGAAAAAAACCCAGGCTTAGGACAAATGACATGGCTATACTTCAAGTGAATAGTCGGCTTAAAGCAACCCTTCAGGGGGTTCTGCAATTCGTTGAGTCCTGGACGAAAAATTTCTTTTCAGATGGACTGGAAAGGATATACCTCACCATATGCTCCACTCTCTTCTAACATTATACCTCTTGATTTCTTCCTTTTTATTCTATATTCTTTTGCATCAAGGAAAGAGTTTTGCTCAGATCAGCACGCCAGACATTGAAAGTTAGATATCGAAAAGTTGAAAGCTAAGATAAAAATACTGTATCTAGAGTAAATGTTGGCCAACATGTGACGAGAAGTAGAATACAGTCTCGGCCTTCTCCGAGCTAACAGGAAGACATAAATTTGCTAAGGTAATTGATCTTATTACAAACTTTTTAAAGTATATACAATTTACGAAAATAAACTTACATCTAAGTATACAAATTTTTGTAATAAGGGATATACTTTGTATTCATTCTACATATTAAAAAGCTGTACAAGATTTTAGCATATTCTCTTTTTTGAACAAACCTAATGGGTACCATCCAGGTTCGCAGTTTCCAGGAAGGACCACGACAGGTTCTTGGGTAGGGAAATCGTAGGTAGCATTGATTCCTCTTTTGCAAATAACTCCCTGTAATTTGTTGCAGTGAGTTGTTTTCCAGTAACCTAGAAGATTTAATTGGCAATTAAATTAAAAAGGAACAGATAAGATTGTAAGTTTCCAATAATCTTTTGCACCTAATTCCATTCAAATTACTAAAAAAATAATAATAAGGACTATGGATTATCGAAGGAAGTTACACTGTGTATCAGGACTGAAGGTATCAAAAATTTAGCTTACTCTGAGAGAACCTAGATATGCATAGAATTACACATAATAAATTGCGAATTTCAGCTGCATTACGAATGGTAAGTAGTAGTTATAGTTGGTCAATAAAGTTCATTATGATCACCATGATAGGCTTTACATACATCCAAAGGGTAATCGATCTCTGCCAAGTGTTTAGTAGTATATGTGGTATCATTAAATCCGCTGTAGAATTACGAATTTCAAATCATCCAAGGTGCGATCTTTTTGCTTATAAACAATCATTTTAAAGATGTTTCAAGCAAAAAAAAAGTCCAATTAGGAATGTCCGAGATCTGCAAAGCCAGGCAGTAGCGTTCACATGCTGATTTGGAGTAAGCGAAATAAAACTGTAGTTTGCCATGTTTTGATAAATATAATAATCGGTTACTCGAATGTTATGATAAATTTGCCATGTTTTGATAAATATAATAACCGGTTACTCGAATGTTATGATAAGTTTGCCATGTTTTGATAAATATAATAACCG
>BGPR01004407.1:51347-93346 GCA_013235015.1 Araneus ventricosus | reverse complement strand
AACCAAATAACATAGAGAGTTGGTTTTAGTTTCATTTAACAGAGAAAAGTAGACATTGAAGATTTCAAAAATAATTTTAGAATTTGTAGGTGTGGTTTAGTCACAGTTGAGTTGCAAAGCTGGTGAAAATCACAAAGAATTTTATACAGACAGACTCGCGTAGTCATACTAGACTAATAGTCACTATAGACTATAGAATTAATAGTCACATACAGTTACTTTATCTACAGTTGAGTAAGGCAAGTAAGTATACGGCCCTAAATCCCAGCGGCCGTTTCGCAGAGACAGACTCCCGTCGATTTTTTGTCGAGATTCTATAATGGTAAAATTTCAAAATGTATTGCGCGAGTAAGCAAATGACGAGTTACCATACAGTTATAAGTTATGCTAAGTCCAATGACAGCAAAAAGAAAAGCAGACTATTCGAAGTTGTTCATATCGAATACTTGGCTATACGGCGACAAAGTTCCATCGGTTGAAAATCATGGATTGCATAATTTTTACATTGATTTTTGGATATCCAGTGATGAATGTAACATTTCAGTTACAAAGTCCTTGTCGAATCTTTTTTACATTTCCTACTTGATGATCCCGCTTTGGATGTTATCTCAAACTAACGTATTGACATGATATGTGTAAAATGTATATTTGGAATCATTTACATTTTTGACTGTAGGTTTCTTTTAAGTTTACAATTAGTCTATGGTTCATTTTATCAAGCTAGAGTGGCCGATTCAACTTTCAAGATGTCCCAAAAGTATATGAATTCTTTGGACAACTATTACACAAAAATTTCATCATGTGTATATCAATGTTTCATGATTTAAAATATTTAATTCATTAATGGCCACTAATATGCATGAGACTATCTTAATGGAGTTATGGCGAACGGATAGTTAGAGCAGAGAGTGTGAGCACTGAGGTTTTCCCAAGGTCATCGGTTGGAGTTTTTAAGGCCATCTGAGATATAATGTTTAGAGCTCATTACCATCTACAATCAAAGAGATGAGAGAAGTGATTAAAAGAGAATGGATACAAACATTAAATGATTCTGTTATAAGTAATGTCTGGTGAACAATTCGAATACTTTGAATAACTTACAGGATTATGTAACCGTGCATTAATTAATTTGAGTTATAATATTTTGATGTATGTTTTTAATTTTGCACGTCATAGCTACTCGAAAGTATGCATGTGTGCATTGTTCAGCAACGGATTTGGAAACCTTCTGCGCTTTTGCGCATGCGCCGGGCAGAGTTATTTTCATCAAAATAGGGAGAAAGTGAAGAATGGAAGGGCGATGTTTACACTTTACTGAGCGTGATCTAACAAAGAACTCCGGAAATGCGCTCATATGACTCGTTGCCTGACACCCCTTTCCGGTGTAAAATCGTCCCAAAGTGCTAGTCTCGGAATCCGTTGTTGAACCATAGGGCACTTAATGGTCATCAACAGTTCATTCAATGCACCCAAACTCGCTGTTACTAGACAATGAAGGACTGGAAGAATAATTTAACCTTCCAGCGGGCGCGCGTTTGCAAGAGATACTTGAATTGTGCATCGTATTACATATTTATATCGTTATTTTGTATATTTAAGTGCAATTTTATTTATAAAATCTTTGCTTACTAATAGGCTAATAAATACAGGTGACATAAATAAAAGTTGCATATATTTTTGTAAAATAACACAATATATATATGTAATACGATGCTCTATATGTTGTAAAATTTGCGTAAGCGCGCCCGCTGGAAGGTTATTTCGAAAAATCGCTCATTTTTATCCATCAAGAGTACAGACACTTTATCAGCTAAGGTTGCACCATCCTAATGCCGATTCGAAAAATCGCTCGTTTTTATCCGTCCAGAGCACAGACGCTTTATCAGCTAAGGTTGCGCCATCCTAATGCCGATTCCAAAAATCTCTCGTTTTCATCCATCCAGAGTACAGACGCTTTATCAGCTAAGGTTTGCATGTCCTAGTATGATTCCAAAATCTCTCGTTTCCTTCCATCCAGGTACAGACGGCTTTTTTATCGATAAGGTTGCGCCATCCTAATGCCGATTCGAAAATCTCGTCTTTCATCCATCCAGAGTACAGACCTTTATCAAGCTAAGGTTGCATGCCCTATACCGATTCCAAAAAAAATCTCTTCGTATCCATCCAATACAGACCTTTATCAGCTAAGGTTGCGCATCTAATGGATTCCGTCCTCGTTTCATAAACCTCCAGGAGCTGCAAACTCTTTATCAGCTAAGGTTGCGCCATCCTAATGCCGATTCCAAAATCTCTCGTTTTTACCATCCAGAGTACAGACCTTTATCAGCTAAGGTTGCATATCCTACATGCCGAGTTCGAAAAATCTCGTTTTCATCCATCCAAATTTTAGCCTTTGTATCCGTAAGGTTGCGCCATCCGGATACCATTCAGAAAAATCGCTCGTCTTTACCCATCAAAGTACAGACGCTTTATCAGCTAAGGTTGCGCCATCCTGATGCCGATTCGAAAAATCGCTCTTCTTTATCCATCCAGAGCGCAAACACTTTATCAGCAAAGGTTGCGCCATCCCAATGCCACCGATTCAAAATCTCTCGTTTTATCCATCCAGAGTACAGACCTTTATCAGGTTGCGCCATCCTGATGCCATTCGAAAAATCGCTCGTCTTTACCCATCCAAAGTACAGACGCTTTATCAGCTAATGTTGCGCCATCTTAATGTCTTATTTTGTCTTAAAAAGTGACCGTCTACGTTGAAAACACTGATTTTTGACCACTTTGGCGAAAATTATTTTTTTGAGTTTTTCTTGTAGTTCAGATTGTCGTCTTTCCAAATCCGGTTACATTTTGTTTCTAAGTGAATTAGAAAAAAAGTTATAACGATTTTAAAATACTTTGTCTGAAGCAAAACCAACTGGAAGGAAATATTTAAGTGCAGTTTTCTCAGAACTTTGTTTTTCATAAAATTTCCCCACCGCTAACATGATATCTCGAAATCTAATAAAGATATTCAATTGAAATGTTTAGCCCAAGTTTAAAATAGTATAAGCAATGAAATGAACTAAAATATTTGTTGTTCGTGAATACTTTTTAATTTGCAGGTGCTTTTAGAAAAACTAAGCTGTGAATTAATGGAAAAATCCACATTTACACATATGTTTACCCCTAATTTACTTGCATTTCAATTTTTTTCTTAGATTTTAGTTCATTTCATATATCATTGTCCTCTATAACTTGTGTGCAAAGAAAATTAGAATTGCTGCATTACAATTTGGTGTAGAGTGTTAACGGTGTTGGTTAAATTTCATTAAAATTTATTACGAATTCCATATTTCTCAAAAAATATTATATTTATAAAAAACTTTTTTGGTGCTTTTTGTGTTTATAATTGATAATAAACGTAAAAAAACATTATTGAAATATACAATTTTTCAAAAATTTTGTTCCGAAGGTAGGCGGTCACGTTTCAATTCAGTTGCATGTCTGTAAACTTGACATTAGACTTGACTGTAAACTTGACATAAACTACGCAGAAATGAAATGATCTGATTTATTATAATTGTGCACTCACAGCAAAAAGTATGAAGTCCGTTTCATTGAAGGAATGTATTGACACCAAGTGAGCTTCGTTATCTCTGCAGAAATTAAGAGCCAAATCCCAACTGTATTTTGCCTCATCATGAATCAAGTAGCAGTGGTTTTTGTACGAATACCATCGATGCCGGTAGAAAGGTGAACTAGAAAAGTTGCACTGAGTCTCTAGCAAAAAGGAGAAAAGAAATATTTATTAAAACGTATCTTAAAAAATATATTAAAAATGCATAAAATATTTTTTCTTTACAGCAATACCTAGGATCATAAAGAACATCACCCCGTCCTGCAAAAGCATCCGGGTACACATGAAAGACCGGCCGCCAAGACAGCATAGTCAGGCACTGAGTTTCCTGCATTATAGCCCCCATTATGAGCGGCTCATGCAAAAACCCCTCGGATAACGAGGGTACGACCTGTCTTCGGAGATGGGCCCAAAGAGCCACACTACCGTTATTGTACCATCGGGTTCGAACGAAAGACATCTTTGTGGTTCCTGCGGCTGTCAGAGCCGCTACCCACGATCGATTGTTACTTGGAATACGAGAGAAGGTAAACTGTTCAGGAGTGAGATGTTCCTATGAGTTCTTTGGTCTGGTCAGTGGAGGAGGTGGTGGGGAGACCAATCAGGAGCCTGGAAGCAGGAGAGGTGAGGGTTGATGTCAGGAGCAAATCAGGAGCGTTGGAGTGGCTGTAGCTGGAACCATGAGTTTGTAGGTAGGCAGGTGTGTGAGTGTGGAGTGGGGGCAAACCATCGGGTTGGCGAGAGTCAGCTTACTTATACGGCTGCTTCTCATCCGTGCACTCGCGGGGCCCCCCCCCCCCCGATAGGATTTACAGCAATACCCATAATTTAATCACTGGATAAAGAGTTAATACAAAGAAAGTAGAGCAAATGTTTGAAAAATTCTAACCGGGGTTTCAGAAATTTAATTTTTGTTGTAAATTATTTACGAAATAACAAGTTTTCAATGCATTTTAACACGACGCATTAGTTCCTCGGACAATATCGTAACAATGCTCTTTCGCTGGATGACGCTATTATCTTTCGGGAAATAAAATTAAAAGTACGTTTTCACATTTACCATGCATGGCAGTGAAACTCTTCGAATCAATAACCGATATAAATCGTTTATTTAGCGATATAAATCCTTGCCACTTGGTTTTCAAAACTATTTTTCATGGATTTGTAAATCCAGTTGATTATTTATGGACACACTTCATGATAATACATTCAAAGGATACTAAAATTAGCACAAAAGAACATTTTAAATATGCCATGTAGAGTAAATTGTTGTGGTTGTATTTTCTGTTTTCACACATTTTCTCTGTGCAAATGTTTGTTCACGAATTATTTGCAGGCTGAAATTTTTAAAAAGTTTTCCTGTGGTGAATTTTTTTGTGTTAAAATTTTCCTATGTTAAACATATATTCAAAATATTATGCTCTTTATTCGATATTTGTTGCTTTATACAAAGCTTTTCGAAAAAAGATTTTTTGAAAATGAATAGTGTTCAATCATATATTGATATGAAACACAAAAACTTCAACACATTTTTTATTACATATATTTATGGAGTACTATGTTATTCGTTTTCAATAATGAGGTGAAGGGATTTCTTGTCTGTTAGCTAACGTTACATGCTCAGACATATATTTTATCTTCATTACAATTATTATGTTGGAGCATTCTTTATGTTGATCAACATAACTATTCGCAATTCATTCAAATTATTAAGATATCAAAAGTTTTCTCTTGCCTCAGAAAAGGACTCGAAGGCATTTTTTTAGAGATTATCCATGTCTAACGTGAAATTATATGGACGAGTTTTCTGGTTTGTTTATTTACATGTCATTAGGACTTCTGCGTGTAACTTCCTCTTCCGGAGATAATGTTAAGTCAATGGGAACCTTCAAAATTTCAACACTCAGTTTGAGGATATTAATTAATGTTTAAAGTGGAGCTTTTTAATGTTATGCCTTAATAATACTTTGGAAATATTAAATTTACAATTTCAATTGTTGTAACGTTGAATCTATCCTATTAAAATTCGAAGGTAAACAAACGTATGTATGTATGTATGTCCGGCTATCTTCTCACGAACTGCTGAACGGAGAAGCACGCGGAAAGTACCAAAAGATGGGGAATAATCCAAGGAATCCATTTCGGCCATTTAAATTCCGAAATTACAATTAGTTAAAAAGATATTAATTAAAAACGTCGAAATGAATGAATTGACGTGCTGCCATCTATTGGCAGAATGGTGAATTCATTCACGGCGGATTCTTTTTTTTCCTATTATTAGTTTTCGCATCCGGTGTTGCATTTTTTTGATTTATTTAACGGAAGTTTATATTTCCTTTTGAGCGATCTTCTGTGTTCTTCTGTGTTTGGATTTATTAACAATCGAAAAAAAATCGTTTTCCTGCATTTTTCTTTCTTTTTTGTCGTACGGTGTTTCGCAACATTTACGTTTGTTGGGGAAAATAATTATTCCTTCTTATCCGTTTTTTTTTCATTATTATTCGTTTTATTTTTTTATTTTGCAAAACAAATATCATGCTAATCTGTTTTAATTTATAAGCATAAGAATTCTCGCGTTTTCATTCAAACCAAACTGTAAAAAGGCTAGAACTGAAAGTTTTAATCCAACAAGAGAGGATTCAAAACAGATTTACGTTTGTTGGGGAAACTTAGTGACAATATTTGTAGGAAAAAAAACAGAAGCGGGTATATAAAAAAATGTGGATTCCGAGAAATGCTGGGTTATTAACTATAAGGTAATTAAATGGCTGGATTTAAAAATTTTAATTAAACAATATAGGATTCAAAGGATTTTTTACGTTTTGAGGGAAACGTAACATTTACGTTAGCGACAATATGTGTAAAAAAATAAACCGGAGGTGGGAAATGAAAATTAGCAATAAAAAGACTAGATTTGAAAGAATATTTACATTTGTTGGGGAAACTAGGTGACAATATTTGTTGAAAAAAAAATGGAGCCGGGCATATGAAAATATGGATCCCAGGGCGTCACGTGATCTCACTTCTCTCCGCCCGGAAATATCCAATTATTCAAGATTGCCCGTGCAACGCCGGGCCATGCAGCTAGTCTATGCTATTAAAATTCGAAGGTAAACAAACGTATGTATGTATGTCCGGCTATCTGGTCACGAACCGCTGAACGGAAAAGCACGCGGAAAGTACCAGAAAATGGGGAATAATCCAAGGAATCGATTTCGGCCATTTAAATTCCGAAATTACAATTACTTAAAAAGATATTAATTAAAAACGTCAAAATGAATGAATTGACGTGCTGCCATCTATTGGCAGAATGGCGAATTCATTCCCGACGGATTCTTTTCCCCCCTATTATTAGTTTTCGCATCAGGTGTTGCATTTTTTTGATTTATTTAACGGAAGTTGGTATTTCCTTTTGAGCGAGCTTCTGTGTTCTGTGTTTGGATTTATTAACAATTGAAAAAAAATCGTTTTCCTGCATTCTTCTTTCTTTTTTTTGTCCTACGGTGTTTCGCAACATCTACGTTTGTTGGGGAAAATATTTATTCATTTTTATCCGTTTTTTTCATTACTATTCGTTTTATTTTTTCTTTTGCGAAACAAATATCATGCTAATCTGTTTTAATTTATAAGCATAAGAATTCTCGCGTTTTCATTCAAAGCAAACTGTAAAAAGTTAGAATTGAAAGTTTTAATCCAACAAGAGAGGATTCAAAACAGATTTACGTTTGTTGGGGAAGCTTAGTGACAATATTTGTATAGGAAAAAAAAAAAAAAAAACAGAGACGGGCATATGAAAAAATGTGGATTCCGAGAAATGATGGGTTATTAACTAGAAGGTAATTAAGAGGTTGGATTTAAAAATTTTAATTAAACAGTATAGGATTCAAAGGATTTTGTTCGTTTTGGGGAAAACGTAACATTTACGTTAGCGACAATATGTGTAAAAAAATAAACCGGAGGCGGTCATATGAAAATCAGAAATAAAAAGACTAGATTTAAAAGAATATTTACATTTGTTGGGGAAAGTAAATGACAATATTTGTTGAAAAAAAATGGAGCCGGGCATATGAAAATATGGATCCCAGGGCGTCACGTGATCTCACTTCTCTCCGCCCGGAAATATCCAATTATTCAAGATTGCCCGTGCAACCCGGCCCATGCAGCTAGTGAGTACTTAAAATAAGAGCCTAATTTAGTGGAAAGGCTGTCAAAATTATTCTTTATCGCTCTTTTTATCGACATCCAAGATTTGCTTGGCGGTTAAATTTGTAACCAAACGATTTGGATAATCACTGGCGGTTAAATTTTAAATCAAACGATTTAGCTAATTACAACAGTTCCATTTCGAATTTTAATGCTTTAAGAGCTTTTTTTTAAAACCGATTTAAAAAGAAAGAATTACACAAACTCAAAGAACACGGAATTCAACGCTTTGCTTACTAAAGAAAGAACTGATTGGAGCTTGGCGCTTGATACAATTGTCAAATAGATTTGACGATTGCTTAAATCGGAAGGTTACCGGAAAACGGTCTAGGAGTTCAAAATATACAAACCAGGAAACTCGTCCATTAGAAGAAACCGGAAGTAGCGAGCACTGCCCACCAGGCTCTTGGGATTCAAGATTTTCAACATATACATCCAACAAATCAAAGAAAGAGTAAATTGAAAGGTATTATCACATTATAGCAAAAATGATTCAAAGAAATTATATCTCCACAGCAAGAGTTAATATCAAGAAATTAACAGAGATTTAAAAAAAAAAGAGATTACCCCTTGATAGCATTTTGTGGAATATTTATGCGCATATTTAAAAAAAAAACATTCAAGACTAACATCGTGAAAAACTGTATTAATAAATTCAAAATTCAAAAGGAAATGAGAAATTCGATATCTACTTCAGTTAAATTCCGATAGTAACAATGATATTAAAACCAATTTTTCGGTAAATCAAGCAGTTTACAAGAATTCATACTTACTAGGAAAACTTGTATCTGGAAGCGTAGGATTTCGAACTGAAATAAAAAAAATAAGCAATCACAAATCTTAATAGATATTTGTTAATTGATCAAAAGCATCCTTTGAAAGAAATTCCTTAGAAACCGAGAAAGTATTTTATAATTAAAAAAAGCGTTTATTGTTTGAAGAATCTTGAAGAATAAGTCAGTATAATAATGAAAAAGGGCAAAAAAATATTTATGACAATTTGAGTTTAAAAAGGCCGAAGACATCACAAACTAATTTAGAATTACTCCAAGAATATCAATACAATGAAAACGAACACACAGTCACAAGTAATATAACATACAAGTCAAAAGTTAGAAATTTTAATCCTATTAAAGAGAGAAACTCTTCAGTTTTGTTGCTAATCTAGTTACTTCAGTGAGAGCAAAATTAGAGATTTTTAATCCTTAAATGCCCATTGCTACCTTTCAGCAACAAACCCAATTTTATCTTCTAAAATCTTGAGAATAAGACTGAAGTTCTAATGTCGGCTGTTGCCAATAGGATACATATTGAAAATTTTATTAAATCAATTTACAACATATAGATGTCAGTCTCAATGGTGACAAAAAAAATAATTTGATGTTTTTCATTTAAGGATGCATCTTTTTTGCTTTGTTTGCACGCCTCAGAATACCATATTTTATTTTACAATATCGAAGGTAATTAATTCATTATCCGTATTATTAGTTATCAAAATTCATCTATATTTAATATTACAGAATTTTATCAATGAATTTTTTTTTCTGAAATAAAGCCCAGTGTCGTCAATTGGTAACAGACTGTTTTTTAGTGATAAACTATACTTAAAACAAAATAGGATTTTTTAAAAGTATTTTTCACATGTTTTATTCAAGAAATGAAAACCATAAAACACTTTTAAAGCAATTTTTTAAAAAATTGTGCTCTTAAGGATTAAGATATTCAAACATTTATACTTCTCTTGGTATTTAGTAGCATTTGAGTGTCATCAGATGTTGGATAAGAAGAGGAGGTCCCTCTGTCTGAACTACCAGATAGAGTGTGATAATATATATATAATAGAGTGGATATAATGTGTGTGAAAATATTTGTTTCGACTTTCAATAAAATGATTCTGTATCAGTAAAATGCTTTCATTACTTAAATTGTTACTTTACTTGTTATTAAATTTTGGTAAATTTTGGTAAATTAGCATTGTTTCAATTCATGTTAGCATTAATTGCATTCAATGCTACCAACAGGCAAGAGAACGGTTATTAATATATGCGGTGCTAACTAGTCATATGTTACTTTCATTACTTTCAGATACATTTATATCAGACATTCTGCATATAAAACATACACAAAAGCATAATCAAAAGACAGAGAACTATGGTTCATTTGTGTAAAATAACGCGCCATTCGACATTTTAGAAAAAATGGGCGACTGTAAAATTAAATTTTCAGCAGAAAATACTTCAAATTTTAAAGTGGAATGCTAGTATATTTATTTCGAATTTTAAAACGACATTTTTTAATTTAAAAAAGCCGCATAAATTAGTCCGTAAATATATAATATATTTGAAAAGTTTTAATTAGCAGTAGTCGACTGAAATGCGGCTTTTACCTTTCGGTGCTTTGCAGATGAACCATCTTCTGACGCCGCAGTAATCCAGCTCCCATTTAGCGTTGCCAGCTGCATGGGAGGCACAGTACTTGGATTTGCTTCGGAGGTTTGGCTCAGCGTAATCCCAGTTGGTGTAGTTGAGTTCGGTTCCATCAACCCAACGAAAAACTGCAGAAAGTACAAAAAAATATATACACTATATTCAGTGATAATTCAGGTTGCGGGATGACTACTACCATAACCCTCAGTTAAATAGTGCGGAATATGATGAACTAGTTGATATACCGGGTTTGCTCGGGTTAAAAATATTTTCAAGTCTAAGTAGTTATAACATTTTAAATTAATTAAACAGTTTTTCACTGATTTTTGGTCGCCTTGTCTCACATCTCTGACCCTTCGGCCAGCAGCTAAACCCCTTTTTTCTTTTTGCCTCCGAATTTCGAACCACCTGGCACGTGTTTTGCAACACTTCCTCATTCCCATCTCATCATTAGTACGGCGACAAAAAAAGTTGATTCATATCGTGGTTTTTAGTGCTATGACCGTAAGTAGCACTACAGAAATTTCCATATATTTTTTTGGTGCTTGTGTGCCTGACCTGGAAATTACCGCATAATGTTCCTTCGTTTTTCTCCCTAGGTTTTCGCCCTGCGATATGAACTAGATTCAGCAGCATTGAATGAACTTATACACTAATTAAAATCATTTAAAAATTTGTAAAAATTAAACGAAGCATCCCATAATAAAATTAAAGTCATTAGATTGCTGAGCATTAGGGTGGGTCGAAAAAAAATCGATTTTTCGATTATCAAATTCAAATAGGGCGCAAAAGTTGTGTATTACCATGCTAATTTACGGAAAAATATTTTAAAAATTATACTTTTAATAGTAAAATCGCGCAAAGAGCCTAAAGTTTGGAAAAAAATGACACAAAAAATTACAGTATTGAAAAAATAGTCGAAAAAAATTGATTTTTTTTTATTATCGAATTCAAATAGGGCGCAAAAGTTGTGTATTGCCATGCTAATCAACGGAAAAATATTTTAAAAATTATAATTTTAATTTTAAAATCGCGCAAAGAGCCTAAAGTTTAGAAAAAATGTAAAAAAAACCCCAATATTTAAAAAAATCGTCGAAAAAGTCGAATTTTCGAGTATCGAATTCTAATAGGGCGCAAAAGTTGTGTATTACCATGCTAATCAAAGGAAAAATATGGAAAAAAATAATACTTTTAATCTTCAGTTCGCGAAAAAAGCCAAAGTTTGGAAAAAATGACGAAAAAACAACAATATTGAACTTTAAGCTAAAGTTTTACAGGCTACAGATTTTTGTTTCTAATAGCGTCTAAGTACTTCATTTTAGTTGCCTGCTGATAGAAAAATTATACTTAAAAACCATGCACTATACTTATTTTGAGTTCGCGCAAAAGGCCCAAATTTTAGACTTTAGGTGAAAAATGAAGTTTTTACAGTTTAACAAATAAATTCATTGTGGTATTTTAAATTATAAAATGCAATCTTTTTATGTTTAGGACCGTAGTTGACGGACGGATATCTTATAATGGCAAACCAGACAGGAGCATATATCTTCATAATGTAGTTAACAAGCATTTTGAGTTCTCTTGTAGGGCTTGTTTGGATCAAGCGTAAGACCCGGATTGCACATGACAACCATCGGGAGTGACTGATAGGTCCAGAATCTCTTACGGCCAGATCTGGAACGCCTTGATCTGTCTGGATATTCTGACAATATCCAGAAGGTACGTTGATCTTTACTAAGATCAGTTTTATTTATATTGATTTCATTTGATGGTCCCATCGTCTCTCCATCCAAATATTCATGTAAATGTTTGTCTCCTTCAAGTGAACTAAGCATATGAACCACTGCAACGGTATCTGAAATGTAAGCTGTATGTTGCGGATAACACCATTTTCCATCCTGTGTTTGTTGCTGTACATTTAAAACCAATTTCTTCCAGTTCATTAAAGTCAACATCATTATCTTCCAGGTATTTAAGAATGCACTTGGCTATATCATAGCTGGTGCGACGTGACCGACGTCATTTTCTGGGAGAATAGGCAAACAACTGACTAATTATGAGAAATTGCCCATTATAAATTTCGAAGCAATTGAGTTAGATGAAATCAATATAAATAAAACTGATCTAAGTAAAGATCAACAGTACCTTCCGGATATTGTCAGAGCAATCCAGACAGGATAATGCGCTCCAGATCTGGCCGTAAGAGATCCTGGACCTCTCAGTCACTCCCGGCGGCTGTCATGTGCAATCCGGGTCTGACGCTTGCTCATTTCCCAAACAAGCCCTACAGGAGGACTCAAAATGCTTGTTAACTACATTTTGAAGACACATAGTCCTGTATGGTTTGACATTAAAAGATATCCGTCCGTCAAATACGGTCCTAAACATAGAAAGATTGAATTTTATACTTTAAAATACCACAATGAATTTATTTGTTGAACTGTAAAAACCTCCATTTTTCACCTAAGCTCTAAAATTTGGCCCTTCTGGGCGAATTCAAAATGTAGTGCATGGTTTTAAAATATAATTTTTATGTCAACAGGCAACTAAAATGAAGTACTTAGACGCTATTAGAAACAAAAATTTGCAGCCTGTAGAACTTTAGCATAGAATTAAATATTGTTGTTTTTTGTCATTTTTTCCAAACTTTAGGCTCTTTGCTCTAATTTAATATTAAAAGTATAATTTTAAAAATATTTTTCGTCGATTAGCATGGTCAGAACACAACTTTTGCGCCCTATTAGAATTCGATAATCGAAAAAGCGACTTTTTCGACGATTTTTTAAACATTGTTTTTTCGAAACTTTAGGCTCTTTGTGCGATTTTAATATTAAAAATATAATTTTTGAAATATTTTTCCGTTGATTAGCATGATAATATTACAACTTTTGCGCCCTATTTGAATTCGATACTCGAAAGATCGATTTTTTTCGACCCACCCTACTGAGCATGCATGTTAAACCATGTGCAAAAAATAAAAGCGAACCAAAAATTCAGCAATCGAAAGCAATTATAATATTGAAATGCTATTCAGTAAAATTGGGCGACTATTTGCTAACTTGCTGTAACTATTTGCTTATAAGTAAAAGTCAAGAAAAAAATGCTTTATATTTTTCCAAGTATAAAAAGTAAGGAAATATAATTCCGACTGCTTACGGAACTTATCTGTACGTAATTACTGAAATGCATGTTAATATGGAATAAATTGTCATTCAAATCAATCAATTTCAGTGTTTTACGTATTTTTATTTAACTTGTTTCGTGCTTATAAAAATGGAATTTTTAAATCGTCATTTCACTACCTTTATGACGTGCTAGAGCTTTCAAAATGTATACACTTGCGTGTTCTGGTTGATAACATAATATTTTAATATTTTCAAAACTTAATAATCAATTAATCCAGTGCTTCTCCACCTTTCAGTATTTGCGACCCAGTTTTCAATCATAATTTCATCGCCCCCCCCCATAGAATAACAATGTATACAATAATAATGTACTTTTGGTATTGTGACGCTAAAGCTACACTACGACCTTAATAACAAACCTTACAAATTACCAAGAATAAGTAAATTTATTGATATTTTGCAATTCGCGAGAAGTCCGTCGAAAGGAATCACTAATAATTATCAAACTTGTTTTTATTTTAGTAATGATAAGTTAATTATTAAATACATTGTGCAGTACTGATACAATCCTATTTATACGTGTATTATATTAGTGTAAATATGTATTTTATTTTTTATTACGTCAGAATGTATTTTGTTTTACTTTCCTTTCAGCAAAATAATCAATTTTTTTAATAATATTTTCTTCTCGATATACTCTCGCCCACCATTCAGTGTTATCATGCCCCGCTAGGGGGCGCTTCCCACAAGTTGAGAATAGCTGAGTTAATCGATTAATTTACTTAGCGTGGCGCCATCTGGCAGTAAATTTGAAAAACAAAATCTGATTTTAAGATTCAGTAATATTTAAAATAATGAATTACAAAATTTGAGTACAAAATAATTAAAATAATAAATAACCGAGTAGAAAATAATCAAAATAAAAATAACTGTTCTTTATGTGCACTAAGAAAAGTGCGTGTTTTTTTTAAGTGTTTCAATAATTTTTAAAATTTTTTATGCGTATGTGCGAGAAATAAAACACAATGAAAGAATGAAAACTAGAATGAATGTTGCTGAATGAAACTGTGTTTCCTTTTGGTTGAAACAGATAAAATAGTAAAATATTGGATTCAAAGTTTATTTCATTCCAGCAGATTACCCGGCGTTGCCCGGGCATTTTCTTATCAAAACCTTGTGATGGAGAGGAAAAGGGAAATTTAAAAAAGTGCGAGTACTTTGTTATATATGTAGTTTATAAACCGCACCCACAATTAAAGGGTATATAAAAAAAGGGTATAGTAAAAAAGGGGTAATTTAATTACATTGTAATTGTGAAAAAACAGAAGGGTGGGTGAAAGTGCGTGATCGGCAGCAAACGTGTGAAAATATACTACATATAAGCAAGAATATGAGATTTACAATATAAAACAATATAAACATTCTTGTATCTCAAAGTATTTGTTTTTCTGGTAGAAAATCTAAAATGTGTTGTGATGGGATTATCTGCGAATACATCGCCACAAATAGGAACGCTTAGAAAAACGATTTTATATAAAATCACTCCAAAGTCAGCACAGTATGCAATTTAGTTTCCGTAAGAACATTGAAATTTTCATTTTATTACACCTAAAAAAATATTTTAAAATATTGAATATTGTCTTATCGTTTAATAATATTTTAACAACTATCATTTTGTTGCCATTCTGCATAAAATAAATTTCAAATAAACAAAAATAATACAGTGAAACCTGTGTATAACAATACTGTTTGTAACGATAAATCTACCTTTAGCGATATTTTCTTGGTGCCAAATCTGGTACTAAATTTCATCAAAATCGCCCAAGCCGCCGAAATCGGCAAGCGAGTCAATCGGCCTATTTGTTACATGCATTTTGGAGACATTGCCCCGCCCTACCCTGAGAAACTGCGTTAGGGTTTATTTACCCCTCCTATACTTCAAGTGGGTTAATGAGGAACATGTGTACCAAATTTCATCGAAATCCCTTTAGCCGTTCGGAAGTGATGCTGGAACAAACATATATACATTGAGTTTTATATATATAGATAGTATCCAAATTTTAGTGAATCCTCAATCATTTGAGAATCATGATAAAATATGGTGTTTACGAAAGGTTCCACACATTCAAAATCCAACTTTTTATCCTAGTGGATATTTCTTGCAGAAGTATAGCAAATAGGAAAATACAGCAAATTAACCAGAAGTATATTATGGTTTGCCTTAAATGAAAACATTTCATTACGAAAAATACTTTGTTTATAATAATTGAGCTAGAATTATTGCTACAGGAAAAATTACCTACTATCGTCATCTCCTCGTCTTAAGCCGAACCAGAGACCCTTATAGTGACCTTTGGCTCCACTGTAAATTAAAGAAATTTGAAATAAAACAAAACATGATGCTATGTAAATAATTCTTAATACTACTGTTCAGCAACGGATTCCGAGACTACCACTTTTTGACGATTTTACACCAGAAAGGGGTGTCAGGCAATGAGTCATATAACGCATTTCCGGAGTTCTTTGTCAGATCACGTTCAGTAAAATGTAAACATCACCCTTCCATTCTTCACTTTCCCCTTATTTTGATGAAAATAACTCCGCCCGGCGCATGCGCAAAAGCGCGGAGGGTTTCCGAATCCGTTGCTAAACAATAAATGAATTTTGTATAGAAATGCGATTTTATTAGTGTATTAGAGAGAAAACAATATTTTTTAATCAAAAATATGAAAGACAAACCAAAAACTTTAAAGTGTGAGGCGTTTGTTGAAACAGTTAAAGTAAACTGGAATTTTAATCACGTTCATAATATAATTTAATATTTAATGAAGGTTTCGAAATTTTATTATAATATGAAATTAAGCCGCAATGAAATTGTTGTTAAATTATATATTATTTATTGTGGCTATATTATTATAATTATTCATTGTGGCTTAAATTCTTTACTACATTGTTTTCAGTGTTTCACACTTTCATGATTTTTGGTATGACTTTCAGATTTTTGATGCTAAATTTTCTGCTCTTTAATATGCTTATAAAAGAGTATTTTTAAAATATTTATTAATAATTATACTTCCAACATTCAGTCTTTAATATAATTCATTATTATAATCAGTGGCGGCTCGTGTTATTTATCCTTGGGGCTGCTGTCCTTCCTGCGCATCTTTAATCCTTCACTGCGCAGTAATGCATATTTCAAAAACTTACATTTTTTGGCTTTTTTTTTCATTAACTTTAAGTAGTTTTATATTTAACGAATAACTAATAACACCTTTTCTTCAAATAGGTAAGTATTTTAACAAATTAATTTTAATAAAAAATTTAAACTCGAAATTTGTTTCGCAGTTCCGTTTTCTGTATTCCTTACTAGGTTTTTAAAAAAATTAGCATCAAAATGGCAGTATACCACAGAAATAAAATAATTTTCTTATTAATTAAACGAGAAAAAATGTTATAGAATAACTGATATAAACAGAAGCGTAAGCGAATATTATTTAGTAATATCATTAAAAATTACTTAAAAATAAAATTCATTCTTGTTCTGTTTTCATCGAAAGAACAAAAAATTAATCTTGATGCTTGTACGACGATTAAAAAAAATTTTATCCATTGAAATCAAAACATCTACGTGTAATCATATTCCGATTGATATCGTGTGCTTCAGAAAATAATTTATTCTTTTTCTAATGTTAGAAAGCCTAGTTCAAGCTCTGATGTATTATGTAGTAAAGGGAATTGCCAAGAAGAGAAAAAAAACAATGATTAATTTATTCTATTACATCTGTTTAAAGGTGGACTGCGATAATTTAAATTGTGAATACACTTATCAATATTCCGTAAGAATTTCTGTTCCTTTAAGTGAACCGTGTTTTATTCAAAACCGAGGCTTCTTAAACTATGAATCATGACCTCAAGTAGAAAGGTACAGAATATTGGGGTTCATGAAAATTTTGAAAACATATTTGTATCACGAAAATTTCTATTATGAATTTCACCAGCACACCTAAATATCATCAAAAAAATCTTTTGGATTGCAAGACATTCCATTACTATAAAATTTTTAATTAAATTTTTATTTATCATTAATTATCTTCCATTTCTTTATTTCATTTCAAAGTTTTAGCACACGAAAAAAATTCCGCGCGAGAAAACGTATAAACTCCGTTTCTAACGCGACGGGAACTGTCGATTTCGACAGTACCCTTTCAGCTTAAAAACATCATAGGGAAAGCCTGCGCAGTGTCACTGCGCAGGCGGAATTCGGAGCTGGAACGATCGAAAGTTCTTGTTTGAATTGTTTCTTTCTCCTTTGCGCTTCTTCTTCGGGTAGTGAAAAAATAAGATAGGGAACTTCGTTTTCTGTGCAGGGTTTCCTTCGCGTTTCATTTGAAGATCGAAGTCATTTACTGTAAAATTGCGTTACATTGTTAATAAATTTAAATATTAAATGCGAAATAAAATAAATTGATTAAATTTACACAATGGAAAAAGTTGTCGGTGCTGCAGTACTGCAGTCCCTACACACGAGCCGCCCCTGATTATAATTATTATGGATCATGCAATTTTTTCTTGAATTCGCCCCCATTAGGTGCTTATCATATGGTTTAAAAATGTATCGAGCGATTGATATTTAAGTTATGAAAATATTAAACTATTGCATTTTCATTAAGAACACACATCTTTAGAAAGTTTCAGAGCTCAAGCTCATGATCAAGTGAGTGGAAAATCGATTAGAAAATTCTATCTTTATAAATGTAAAAAAATTGAAGAAAAGCGTGTAAAAAACACTTTAATGTGCTTAAAATGGAATCAATTAATGGTTGCATAGTGCATGTTAAATGTATCTGTAAGAAGGAAAGAGACATGGCGGCACAACGAAGTGTTAAAAAATGTGAATCAAATAACATGCGGTGTTAAGTTTATCATGTGACTGTGACGTGGCATGAATCGACAACTTTCTTAAAATAGCCTCAATTCATAATCACATGATGTATGAAAGATGTATCTGTAAGAGGAAAAGGGACATGACGTCAAAACATCACGTAAAAAAAAGAGGAGTCAAATAACATGCGGTGTTAAGCTTATCATGTGACTGTGACGTGGCATGAATTGTCAATTTTCTTAAAATAGCCTCAATTCATAATCACATGATGTATGCAATGGAAATCAATGTCATTCAAAGAAAGCCAACAAACAAAGATAAACTCAGAGGGAATCGAAAAAAAGGGGGAAAAAAACAAGGAGTCCATTCTAGTCCATTTTTTCAAGGGCTAAAGACTTTTTCGAAATTGATTCAAACTAATAATTGGGAAAATTTTCTGTAAGAAGCTTGCATTACGCCAAATATAGCTTCTCTTAGCTCGAAATTTCCTAACAAAAGACAAATGAGATCTGCACATCAAAATGCATTGTTTCAAAAGATGGAGGAAAACCAAACACAAACATGAAAACGCTAATAAGATTGATTTAAAAATATTCAGTCATCTGGCTTTTAAAAGTAGCCATCATAAAAATAAACTTACCCCATGCCCAGAATAGAGAAAAAAGAGAAAAAAAAATGTCCTCACGTAATCACAATCCCACTCTAACTTTCTTTTTAAAAAAAGAATCAGCAAATTTTTAAGGAACACTAGTCCCATGGAACCATCTATATTCGAAAAAAAAAACAAAACAGAAGAAGTAAAAAGAGGATTTTTTTAGGGAATGGAACTATTTAGACATATTAATAAAACTGTAGTTACCGAGATGTAGAGGATCTCCCATACAACGTTTTTTGTGGCGTTCTAGCGTGTGAATCAAATTCCTGCCTGAGACCCCAATGGGAGGAACGTAGTGCTATGTTAAAAATAAGCAGATTCCTTGAAAACAACCCATCAGATTTTAATTGATTGTAAACAAAAAGACGCGATATATTTTTGTACTTAACTCATATGAAGTCACTGTCGCTTGTTACCTAACATCTAAATACACATTAAGTTATGTTTTGTTGTTCAGCAAATGTAAGATGCGCAAATCAATCTAAAATTAAATCGGTGGAAGTGTATCACGTGAGTATGAATTCAATTCCATTTTTTCAAGCCATTAATCGTTTTCTGGAAAAGTATGAATTGTTGCTTTTGGTGCTCAATATTTCATTGTGAATTCAAACCATGTGGATGAATGCTGAAAGTCCTAGAAATGGGAATGTTGAAATATTTTTCTTATTAAAGTTTGAGAGTCTTACCCCAATCCAGTATCTTCTTCTTGTGAGTCTCCATAAGTAGCCAAATCTCCACCATACGCTTGACAAAATTGCCGAGCTTGGTACCAATTTAGCCGTTCGGATTCGTACGTTGTTTCCTACAGGAAATAAAAGTTAACTACAGCTGTTCTTTAGAATATTAAGTAAATCATAATACGCAATGCACGAACCTTTTTAAAGATTCGGATAATCCACATATTCATTTCATAAACATCACTGTTTGAAAATAAGAAATCAGAGAGGGAATTAAAGGGAGAAATACGGTATGAAAATAAGAAATCAGAGAGGGAATTAAAGGGAGAAATACGGTATGAAAATAAGAAATCAGAGAGGGAATTAAAGAGAGAAATACGGTATGAAAATAAGAAATCGGAGAGGGAATTAAAGGGAGAAATACGGTATGAAAAATAAGAGGGAATTAAAGGGAGAAATACGACCATCATTCAAGTGATACCGAAGAAAACAAAGGATTTTAACCTGAGAAGTGGAGGAAAAGAAATGTTTATATAGTAAACTAGTTGGGACATAATCAAAATTCTGGAGGACAAAAAATTATTAATTTATAAAAAAAATGCTTTAACCTCTATGTAGTGATGCCTCGCCATTCTGGGCTTCAGCAACTAATACCCACCCCCAAAGAATTGGAAACATTTCAAAATAAAACACCCCGCCAAATTACAAACGTGCCACGGTTAGTAAGAAATGTTAACATGAAAAAAACCTTCAATTGTCTTCCATAACAAATTTTCAAGAAGATTTTTCGAAAAACTCGATAATATTAATGATGAGACCTTAGGACTTAATAGTCACATGTGATGCCGGTGACCGAAAAAACCAGCAGGAGTGGTCTTCCCTAAACTTTTTCGTATACTCCTAACACATGTGGAGAAAAAATAAGCTAAAAGGCATTAAAACGAACAAGCGTCCCTAACGCAGTGGAGGAAAAAAAGATTGGGAATCGGGAGCTCGGAGACGAAAGGCGTGGGTAGAAGCGAAAAGGATTAGCGCAAGTGAATCGCGCAATTACGCAATAACGGCCTCGCGTCATTGAGTGCTGAGAAAAGACAAATAGGCGTTTGAAACGAAATTTGGGCACGGATCTACAATTAATATTAGCAAACCTCATACCAATTTTTATTTATCAAAGCCGTAGGGTTTACGAGTTATAATGTTTAGAAGTATGCGATTATACAGACCCACAGATAGTCAACCGTTTGACGGATTTGGCCCAAAATTTGAAACGGACCTACATTCCTGATGATAAAACTGTGTACCAAATTTTATCCATCTAGCTATTCAAGTTTTTGAATTATATTGTTCACATAAACGCGGACAGACGAACAGACAGACTTCCCTTAGACGGATTTTGTCCAAAATTTGATAGAAACCTACAAATAACGTACCAATATCACATACCAAATTTCATCTCCTTAGCTCTAAAAGTGTTTGAGTTATCGTGTTCACAGACAGACAGACATAACTCCAAAATAGTGTTTTTCGGACTCAGGGAAGTCTAAAACGTGGAAACATTTCATTCATTACATTCACATGTGATCTTACTGACAAAACTTCATTGGTAAATGTGATTAATTAAGCAAAATTGATTATTTATTATTTATTACAGTTAAAAGTTAATCACTTAAAGTTAAATCTTTTCGAAACCAAAGTGTTTTGAGGTTTGACTTTGCACTGTCTACTGTTTCAAATGTAGAATTTCAACTGCGCTCGCGATGCCTGCGGCATCTAAAGTGGGCACCGGGCAGATTTTTTTAACTAAAAAAAACATACTATCCCAGATAGCAAAGAAAGCTTATCTAAAAGGTTTTGGAAACCTTGTCGTCAGCAATGGTAAAGGGTTTCACAAAGGTTTCCATGACAAGGGTCGAACCTTTCGGCAAGGTAGCGGAAAGGTTTTCTAGTCAACAAGAAACAAGGTTTAAGATTTCCCCAAACTCTTATTACAAGCTTGTTTCAGGCTTTCCTCAAGCTTGTTTCAGGCCTTTCAAAAGGTTGTTAAGAGCTTTTGGGGGAACAAAACAGAAACCTTTCCCCTCCGAAGCCGTACTCCTGCAGAGTGGTCCAACACCCTCTTCAAAGCCATATTCCAACAAACTTCAAATTCCTCCGAGCCGGCGATCGAACCAGCGTTCATAGAGTTGGAAGGCAAACGCAATAACCACTATACCGACGGAGCTACACACGATGGGACAGTTGGTTCATAAAAAGCTTTCCTACGGCAATTTTGCCGGAATGGTTTCCGAAACGGTTTGCGCAGAAATGCTTTCGCGGACTTGCCGTTCAAACCTTGTCGGTGAGGTAGTTCATAAAAAGCTTTCTTATGCAAACTTTGCGGCAATGGTTTCCGAAACGGTTTGCGCGGAAATGCTTTCCCTGACAGCCTATGGAAAGTGAAATGGCAACCTTTCCGCAACCTTCTTTGCTATCTGGGATGGCTTTGCTAGCAGTGGGAACCAGAACCTAGTAGATTCGCTAGCTCATTGAATGTGAGGAATTTACGTTTTTTAATTACTCAAGTGAAGCAGGAAAAATTGTGCTCGCGATGCCTGAGGCATCTGAAATGGGCACCGGGAAAATTTTTAAATTAAAAAATCATCCTACGGCTTCGCTAGCAGCGGGAGCCGGAACCTAGTAGCTTTGGTAGCTCACTGAATGTAGGAATCTGCGTTTCTCAATTACTCAAGTGAAGCAGGAGAAATTGTGCTCGCGATTCCTGAAATAGGCAGTAGGAAAATTTTGTTAACTTTGAAAAAAATGTCCTATGGCTTCGCTAACAGTGTGAGCCAGAAACTAGTAGTTTCGCCAGCTCATTGAATGTTAGAATATTGAAGAAATTAGAGGAGAACACAGGCATATCAGAGAATATAAAGAAATATAAAGTATTTGCCCTAGTGTATTCGCTACTAGCTGCAAAAGTAAACATTTAATAGATTTACTCAATTCTCTCTCAGCAATTGAGAAGAAACGCTCTCGATTTAACAAAAAAAAAAAAAGAATGGAATAATACGAAGAATCAGAAATCATGCATAAGTAGAAGACAAAAAGAATTCAACTGAATTCAAAATGAAGCGACTTCATAAATTCCGCAAACGATTTTTATTAAATTCATAAATCAATAAAAGATACCAGTTATCGTCGGAGAAATATAAAATCACTAAAAAAATAAACTCTATTTAAAGCATTTAATTAAAATTAAACTTTTAAATTTAAGTCCAGAGAATGTTAAAGAGGCCGATGGCTACTCCGTTTAAAATAATCACATTGTCCAAACTTCATTGGTAATTATGCATAAGCAGAAATAATGTGATAAATTCATATCACTTCAATCATACTTGGTCATTATGCATAATAATCGATTATCCTCATTGTGCGTAACATATATAAGATGTGTAAGCAGTGAGTACTTTTAGAAGTCTTCCTCGTCGGCTAAGATGCTCTATATTCCTATGGGTGGAGTAAGGTAGACGTGGGTGATTATATAAAAAAAAAAATATGTCAATACTTAAGCTTCTTTCTTCCCTAAAATAAGTAGCAATATTTTTTTTACCCGCCTGAAAAGTTTAAATAATTAATCTATTATATTACGTTAAAAAAGGAATTATATGGTACATCTGAATTTATTACGCTGGCTATATACAAGAGTGCCCACTAAAATCCCTTATACCCTTTTAACTACCGAATGGCTGCGGCTATCTCTCCATAAAGTGGGTGTCTAGGTATGAGTAAAAGTGACTATGCGCTACTGGAACAAACCTTACAGCATACCTGGTGGAAAACGGTGTAATTGGCGGTTATTATCTCAGAAAACGTTGCAGATAGAAAAGTTAATTGCAAAGTTGTAGGCATCATCCGTTTAGTACAAAAGACCTTATGGTCATAGATACTAAAAAAACACAGCTATTTAAAATGCACCTTTGTTTGTTTTTTTCGAGCTCCGAGACATTATAGTTCAACTACTTGACGGTGCAGGTGGTATCCACGTTCACCTGATCTGACTCAATGCACTTTTTTCAGGGGATGCCTCAAATAGCAGGTGTACTGACCCCTCCGCCGACATTGCAGGACCTTCAACGCGACGCATTACGGATGCTTGTGTCAATCTTGGCACCTGATATACTACACCGTGTGAAACGTAAGAAGTTCAAGCAAAGGTCAGATGTACACATTTATGGCTGACGGAGAGAAGTCTAGACATGGAAAATAAAAGTATCTTGTGATAACTTAGTTGTTTTGAATGTTTTGTCATGTATTGAGTGTTGTAGGGAAATAGCCAACAAGCAAATACATGTTTTAAGCGTTATGTTCTGCTTTTCCTCTGTAATAACAAGATCAAAAGTAAAAAACCTTCGCCTTCAAAACTCCATTCGTCAAGCGCACAGTGGTGTTTATGCAGCTTTTAAGAGAGTACTCATCCTTATTAGAATAGAAACCAAGTTACAAATATCGATATTATTCACTTAATTTGGGTGCTAGGGCAAGACGAGCGAAGAAGAAGTGTAAGA
The DNA here is from genome assembly GCA_013235015.1 of Araneus ventricosus. Taxonomy (NCBI): domain Eukaryota; kingdom Metazoa; phylum Arthropoda; class Arachnida; order Araneae; family Araneidae; genus Araneus; species Araneus ventricosus. Next base: position 69,218 of record BGPR01004407.1, on the reverse strand, counting down.
TGACAGATTGGATTTTTCTCGAAAAAATTCCTTCTAGATAGATGCCCCGATTCTGCATCATCAGAGACCTGTGATGGCTACCCGTGTCCTTAAAAAGATTCCACCTCGTTATTAGTATAGTTCACAGTGCGGTAATGTGTTTGAGTTATTTCCTCTACTCTTTGGGTGTTGCTTGGTAAAGGATAGAGTTCACGGAGTAATTATTTTTTGGTTCTTATACATGTGATATTGTTAAAATAGCGTTTTGAATGATGTATTGTTTTAATTTTTCTGATGACCTGATATTCATCAATGTTTTTTTAGAAATGAAAAGGCGAAGTTAGGTAAGATGGCGGGTGGAGGTAGGTCAGCGGTGAATTCGCAGGCTCGTCGTGCTACCTGGCTACTTGCTCTTTCTGTAACTCACTGGTACTCCAATGAAAATGAGCATCTCTCATTAAAAAAAAAAAAAAGAAAGGAGATAGAGGAAAAAGAAGATAAAGGAAACCTGTGACAGTTGAAAGTTGAAGTAAATAGATAAACATAGCAATCCTCCTAAAATTTCTGCAATATAGAAGAAGTAAGTAACTTGACACCTCAATTCTAATGTACCAATGTGACTCAGTGCTCATTAGAATTTCCTTAGGTTGACGCTGATGACAATCTGGACAGGAGGACCTCGATAATGAAGAATGCATCATTTTGTGGAGCAAGGAAAAACGGAATTGTGATTCCAATGTTTTAATAATGTAAGGTCAGGCCCCATTCCTGCACTGAAAGCAGGACAAATCAAAGGCCCATGCCGAGCAGTTTTGTAATTCGCATTTTTTTAAAGTTTAGATTCTTAAATTTCAATTGATATCTTCATTTTGTTTTGCGCTGTTACTTTAGTCGATTATGTTTGTTTTCTGTTGCTGCAATTTTTTAAGATCAAGATCTCAACAGTTTCATCTAGAATATAGTTTTTGATGTATGGATGTTAGCAGATTGATTGATGTTTTCTCAGCTCGTCATCTTAGTCGGGTAGGATGACGAAATATTTTTTTTCTAAAATGAAATTTAGGGGCCTCACATTTGAAAATAAAAATTTTAAAAAATATCACTTTAAATAAGAGTTGAAAAAAGATTTTGTCGAAACAATAATCCTTCCTGCAACAAATATTGATCAAGGCTTAAAAGCTTAGATGCTTATTTTTTTTTTACCGACTTTTCCCCTACATACAAATGCTTACCCAAAGCAGTAAACCTTGTCTATAAACAATTTCAGTCAATTTATTTGTACATTAAGCTGTGGAAGGGGCATTGTATTCATTTCTTTCATCACACATTGACTTACTTATCCAGAATTTGAGCAAGTCATTATCTCTAAACGTTTTTTTCCAGTTTTAACCTATTTTAACATTAGCGGTAGAGGGGCCAAAGTTACTTAACACATGATTTGCAAAAGCATTTTTTTAAAGAGATGCCATACTTAGTTAAGTAAACTTTCTTTATTTCAGGACATGTAGTTTCATATTTAAAGTCAGATATATTTTTACATATTAGATGGCGGTACAGAATGTTCCAATCCATGATCGCGCCATTACTTGAACAGCGTCAGCCACACGTTGTCATGGAAGTTTAAAATCGAAAATAGCAGGAGTGGTCTCCCCTAAACTTTACTCGTATCTCCCCCTTACGTATAGGGACAAGAAATAAAGCAAGCCCTTAACGGTGGAGATAAAAAAAATAAGCAGAAATTAAGTCTATTTCCCCGCAAACTCAGCTCCGGATAAAAAATTTCAGATCTAGCTCTATTCCCAGAACGCAACAAATTTCTCCAGCATATTTAAACGACAAAACAAACGGAAATAAAATAAAATCTTGGGATGAAATTCATAAAAGGTAAAAAAGCGCCAAGCAGGAGCCCCTGACTATCATGCAGAAGATTGCGTCAGTACAATGGGGCAATCAAGGCAAGCAGTATGGAATTATACAGATGACAGGAATGATCCAGCCTTTGGTTGACCCAAAGTTTTATAGGACCTACATTCATGAGTAAAACTGTGCCGAATTTTATCCATCTAGCTATTCAGGTTTTTGGTTATAGTCGCATGACCGCGGACATACAAACAGACTTCCGCTGACAGTTTGTCCAAATTTATTAGAAACCTACAAAATTATGTTTTAAAGACCACATGCCAAATTTCATCCCCTCTAATAGCTTTCCGATTTATAGTGTTCACAGACAGACATAATTTCAAAATTGTGTTTTTTTTCCAGGACTTGGGGAGATTCTAAAACGTGGAGATTCGTCGAAAATCTCAGGTTCAGGTACGATTGCAATACTTTCTCTTTTGTAAACTTCGTATGAGAGTAAAAAGAGCCAGAGTGCATGAATAGGGGTTTCTTTCCCCGGATTCCCGGGAAATCGTAAAATTACATTTCCAGGAAATATACTTGATTCCGGAAATTCCAGGAAAAATATTGTAAAATTAGAAAATCACATCTCTCAAGAATGATATTTTATAAAAAATTATATTTAAAGCAGAGTTTGGCTGTGAATAGATGGTTTATTTAGACTGCCAAAACACACACTTTCTGGAATAGTTTGTTAGCAATGCTTTTTTGGAGATAAAATCTTAAAGCATTAATGGTGATATTAAAGAACAAAAAATTTTGCCCTAATGTAGAGATTTGAAGCTCTGATTGCGAAAGTTGTAGGCTCAGAAACCGGTAAAAATTGGCCTGGGAAAAGACTCTGCAGTCCGAACGCGAGCTCACTAACTGCCTTCAGAAGTATTTGCTTTCTTGGAGGTTAGACCGGCAAACTCCAAATTTTCTAAGAATATGATGCCTAAGTTGGTCTCACGAGATTTAGTGAGAGACTCCAGTATTGGTTTAGTTGGATTAATGCAATATCTAAATTTTTGGAGAAAGAGTATAGAGTTGCTGCTGCGGTTACCATTTGATCTTTTCACGTTCACCAAATATAGTTGGATTCAACAAAACTAAAATAATTACACACTGGACCAACAATCATTTTGTTGCCCGTATGATTACAGCTAAATCTTATCTTCACTTTCACGCTCTGAATTCGAAACAGATCAAGAATTTGTCTATCACCCTCAATTTTAATACAGCATGAACTCCGCACCAAAACCTCTGTCCCTCCTTTGTTGTATTGATTCAATGTCGTAGCTTAGGATCACTTTGCTGCCTTTGCCCAACTGATAATGGTGTTTTTTTATAGGTCACTGAACCTGAATATAATCTCGAAGAACTTTTATAACTTACTGTTTTCAACAACACTACTCGTAATTGCTTTCAAGTACATAGAAAATGTCATTGAAACATGTCGGATCTTGTGTCAAAAATACTTTCTGAAAAAATTAATTGCCGGCCAAGAAGATAATGTTTGGGTTTGAAATGCTCTTACAAATATAATTTTCATAAAGGAAAGGCTGTATGTCAAAAATTATAACAGGCGTTTTTGGATCGAGAGACCTGCAACGCAAATACGATTCAATGCATGAGCCACTTTGTAAGGACAGATGTTTCTGTTTGGCAACACGTGGAAGCTTTTGCCAAGATGGTGATGTCATATTTTGTGGTGATGTTGACTCGTCGTTTAAGGCTCTAGAACTACAACATAACCCTCAAGAATGGTGTTTGTTTATAGACTCTTCAAAGATCAGCTTAAAAGCAGTTCTGTTACACAATGGTAACAATCACCCTTCAATTCCTGTAGAATGTAGCCGTTCGTATGAAAGAAACATACGAAACCTTGAAGCATATGTTGTCCAGTATTGAGTACAGTAAGCATTCTTGGCATATACGCGCCGACTTGAAAGTGATTGCCGTCTTAGTTGGATTGCAAGCAGGCTATAACAAGTTTTTTTGCTTTCTGTGCCAGTGGGACAGTAGGGACAGAAAAAAAGCACTACATCAAGAAAGTGTGGCCCAAGCGACAATTCCTCATACCGGGTGTGAAGAATGAAAAGAACGAACCACTATCTGCCTCAGAAAAAATTCTCTTGCCTCTATTGCACATCAAATTAGGTTTGATGAAGAATTTTGTTAAAGCGATGGAATGTGGAGGAAGTGGATTTCAGTACATGCGTCTGAAGTTTCCAAAAGTGAGTGAAACAAAAATTAAGGAAGGCATATTTGTTGGACCTCAGTTTAGAAAACTAATGAAATTCGGTGTTTGAGAGTAAGCTGACTAAGAATGAAGCCCCAGTATGGACATCGTTTAAGGAGTTAGAAAAAAAAATTCTTCGGAAATCACAAAGCGGAAAACTAAGGCAAATCGTGAATAACTTGGTTAAAGGTCTACAAAACCATGGGATGCAACATGTCGTTGAAAATCCATTTCTTGCACTCTCACTTAGAATTCTACCCTGAAAACCTTGGATCAGTAAGCGACGAGCATGGTGAACAGTTCCATCAGGCTATCTCGAATATGGGAGCTCGTTACCAAGGGAAATGGAATCCCAAAATGTTACCCGACTATTTTTGGACATTTAAAATGGATATTCCTCAAGCCAAGCACAGTCGATAGGCCAAGTACACAAGAAAGTGAAGGTTTGTAAAATTTTAATATGCCTGTGTAAATATTGCAAGCTGAATATGATTTCCTAATGTATATAATAAGAGTTACTACGTTGCTCAAAAACTATGGGTGATTGGAAAAAAACGGTTAACAGATTCGAAATCAGGGCACAAAAATACATAGATATAACACTTTCTTTCTCAAGCAACACGAAAATTTTTTTTGTTGTTGCCCAGTGTTATTATAAGGTTATTTTGAAAAGAAGACGAATCATTGTCCAACTCTTGGCACTCAAAAGAAGAGAGCACGGAAACTTTGGAATATAAATTTTTAACGTCGTGTGAAAAATTAGAAGAAACGATCCACTCTAAGACAAAGATCCTACGTTGTTCAACCAGCAAGAGTTCTAGCTTGAGAAAGATAGTTAGCCAGAATTGCAGTTATTTGACTCAATAGAAAATCGACCATAAAATATTTTAAAATTTGGGTGAGGCTTTGAAAACAATTCCTCCAACATCAGCTGAAGCTGAGAGGGTATTTTCTGCTACCAGGTTTTTAATAACAAAGCTAAGAACTAGGTGGAGTGATAAAAGCATAGACTGCTTATGTTTTCCTAAATCATACTTAAAAAATGAATAATTAATATATTTTACTTGTATTTTGTAGTTCAATATATAAAGGAGTTTAAATTTTAGAATTTATGAATATCCTCATTTTGTGTAATTATTATTGATATCAATTTAAAAAAAAAACTAGTTTTAAGATTTTTTAAAAATTTTGATGCATTCTCGGGAATGACCTATGTTCCTGGGATTTGCCAGAAATTCCCGGGAAGGAGAAAAGGGCGGGAAATCAAAAACCCTATGCACGAGCGTTAAATACTCCTGGGAAGAAGGGGATTCTTCTGAGATCTCGATTCTGGTAGTTAAAGTAGAAGTGAGGGCATCTAGGATTGCAAATGAAGTAATTAAAAATTAAGTGGTTTTAGAAATAATTAATTTAGATATGAAAAAGTTAAATCTTTACATATATGCTATCACAAATTGACTTAAATTAACCAGAAATAGTAATTCGGGTCTCTAAATGTTTTTCAGTTTTAACCTATTTTGCACATAATGGAAGAGGACATTATTCATTTATCATGCACTATCACCCATTGACTTAAATTACCTAGAAAGAGTAATTCGGGTCTCTAAATGTTTTTCAGTTTTAACCTATTTTGCACAGTAATGGAAGAGGACATTATTCATTTATCATGTACTATCACTCATTGACTTAACTTACCCAGAAGCAGTAATTCGTGGATTTAAATGCTTTCCAGTTGTAACCTATTGGGCACATTAGCGGAGGAGGAGGAGGAATAGTTGTTGTAGGGGGAGATGTTGTAGGCGGAAGTGTTGACGTGATGTTTTCTGAACTCGTTTCTCTTTCACATAGAAATGATTTCACGGCGCTACATTCGACATTTTTCCATTGGAACATGGTTGGATGGCTAGAGCTGGATCTAATTCCCAAGCAATTGCCTAAATAAAGAAAGAAAAATATGGAAATTCATCATATGGCTATTAAACAAATTCGAATATCAAAATCCTTGTGCCTACAGAAATGATAGCTAACCGGTGGTTGATTATAGCAAAATTAAGAATTTACCATTTGACGTAAAATTTGTGCAAACTGAACAAGACGGATTGAATGGCTTCCCATTAAACCATTTAAACGTTCCATTCTCGCGCTCAGCTCCTACTAGATAAAGGTTATCTTTTCCGATGATAACAGCTTGTGCATTGGTTTCCTTTGCCCTGAAAGAAAATGTAAGTTTATAGATGAATACAAATGCATGAATAAATTAACACAACAATAGTTTGCCTCGAATAATTTTGATTGATTTGATTTATTTGTCCCATTTAATTTGATTGCTACATTGATGTCCAACGAACTTTAGTGGTTGAGTCGTTGCCGTTTCAAATGATTATCAGGTAATTCAGTAAGTTCTCCTTTCTCGAAGCTTATCCAACAAACGAAACTATGTTCGTATTTAATGAGGGAGAATGTATAACGCCTTTTGAATCCGGACTCGAATCCGCTATTCTGCAATCCTGATAGCTGAGTGCTGCCAGGATATCACTGCACTCTGGTTTGGTTGTGCAAATTCGCAGTTTTATACTTGGTACAGAAATAAACTATAAGAACCTGTTTACACAGGGAAAATCGCTGGCTGCAGAAGGAAGCCACGTGACTTCAACTGAAAAAATTAATTATTGAAATAAAAATGAGGAAATAACCCATTCTGTTAATACTAAATTAAAGTGTCATATTAAAAATAGTTCGACAAATCATACGAGTAACAAATAATACGTTGGGTATTATGTCATTAATTATTTAACTCTTCAAAATTCTTTGGAGTTAAGCTTAATAGATTAACGCCTGGTTTTGAAACTGCACGAGGGCTAATTTTGGCCGAACATTGTAATGACGGGACGCTGTCTTTTTCCAACAGCCGCTGATCTTAAAGGCGTAGGACTACTTTACTCTCCTGACACTTTTGCAAGTAAGGCCGAACGTTCCCTATTTTGCTGTTTCTTTCGTTTCCCTCTTTTGTCGCTTCTTTTGTTCTCTTTTCTGCTTCAACAATTCTTTTATTAACTTCTCTATATCTCGTTTGGCATTTCCTTCTTTGTAAATTTACATTTGGACTCATTATTGTATTAAATTTGTTGAAACATAATTTTCATCTCAATCGCGAATTCTCGCTCGCGAAAACGTGGCAGGCGAGAGCGTCAGCAATTGTGCGTGTAAAGTCACCAATTCATGAGCATTTTTGCCTAACTTTCCAACTCGGTAGTCGCTGAACTACAATTCCGATTTTTAAATTTTTTTGTAACTTCTGTTGTTACCCTTTATCTCTAAAATAAGACATTAGTTATGTTTTTAACGTATGTAGTTGCCGAGATATAGAGGATCTCCCATACAACATTTTTTGTGGCGTTTTGGCATGTGAATCAAATTCCTTAATGAGACCCCAATGGAAGGAACATAGTCCTACGGTAAAAAGAATGGCATCTGCGCTGACACCACTTCTGCTAGTCTTCACGGCACTCCAGTAGGAGGACGTTTACCATCCAACGAATTTAATGTGCACCACTCTCGAGGACATGGCAGATCTTCGATGAAATCAGGTCTCAAACTCAAGACTCGTGGTGCCGAAACTGAGACTCTGTCACCGGACCACAACGTGCTCCAGCGAAAGGACATTTAAGCTCTAACGAATTTAGTGTGTACTCCGCCCGAGGTCATAACATATTTTCGATGGAATCAAGTCTCAAACTCAAGACTCGTAGTACCAAAACTGAGACTTTGTTACCAGACTACAAGGTCTCAGCGTACGACCACTTAGTTAAATAAGTATGTGAGTAGCTCTCTCTATTGATCGCTATCACTATAACAGATTGATTGATTTGTTGGGGTTTACTGGGGCAAAAGCCAAATTCGTCTATACTGCGCCACACAAATGGTTAAAAGAGGAAAAGTGGATAGAAAGCTCAAATTTAAAATCATCTTGGTAAAATCTAATAACACAAATTCAGTACAAAAAACGAGATGAAAGATTGAAATTGTGAACAGTTGACATAGATTCTGGTATTCTACCTGTTGGATTAAGAAATACCGGACATAAATTTTTTCCCTGTTACAAAAGTTTATTGCGCAGAAGCTATTATACTTAGGCATATTTTTATTTTTGCATATTGTAAATACCATGTTGGAGTTTACATACATACATACATAACCCACGCCGACCGACTCACCCAAAGGGTTTAGAGTCAGCAAGGATCGACGGGGATGAGCCAGACCAGTCATGAAAGAAAAAAGTTACAATATTTGGAGGGTATGGATTACAGAGCTACGTGCAAAAAAAAAAAAGAAACACAGACGAAAACATACACAAAACACTTACAACACAAAAACACCAACGGTACTATAAAACAAAACCAACGTTGCAAAACACAAGAAACAAAAATGGATAATAATAATGATAAAAAATAGAAACTCAATCAAGGGATTACTTACATAACAATATATATATATATATATAAATATATATATATATATACAATTCAGATCACAAACGCTGCAAATGGTCACAAATTTTTCTAGAAATTTCAAAAATTGACTCCAACCTGTTTAAAAATAAATAGTTTTTACAAAGTTTTCTAGTCCAGTGAGTCCGAGCAGCACCTGTCGATAGTACTAAATGATAGTCCTTGGTATGCATACATGAAATCAAGTAATGGTCAACATCTCCATGCTCACCACACAAACAATCAGGATTGTTCAAAATTTTGAACCTGCACAGATTTGCTGGAAAAGGTCCATGATTGGTAAACAGATAAAGGACATGTTTATTGCTAATCAATAAGTCCAGACTTGCTGACGGAAGAATTTCTTTTGTACGTTTGCTAGTGTTGGAATTTTTCCAGTATGTGAGTTTCACTCGTTAATAATTAATTCCTTACAAACTCTTTTTACATAAGAATAAGGAGCAGGTATAGACATATCGGCCCCACAAGAAGAAGCAAATTTTGCAAAGTGATCAGCCAGCTCATTGCCCGGGTTACCGGCATGAGCTTTCACCCAGACAAGGCTGACTAGATCCTTAGCATTGTACAGATTATCCTTAACTGATAATACAAAATTAGATTTGACTTTGGGGCTTCTAATCGCTTCAATAGAGGATTTGCTATCAGAAAACACTTTGATCTTAACATTTCTTTCTAAGGCCCAACCAGCAGCAAAATTAATTGCTGCCAGCTCAGCCTGGACAACAGAGTTAAAAGAATTCATTTTATAGCAAAAAACAGGTAATAGTGAAAAGCACACCGAGAATCGAACATTGTCACCAATCCTGGACCCGTCGGTGCACACCTCATAATCATAATCAGTAAAGTCCTCACAAATTATGATTTTTCTATTCGAAGAAATAGAATTTATATCTCTATAAAAATCTAGGGAAATAGGATCGATCAGATCCCTAAACTTATCCGATCTAAGTTTCCAAATGTTAAACCTAATAAATAGTGATTTGGTACCTAAATGAAGTGGGGGAATACCTAAAAGTATATTTAAAGAATTTGTTGGAGTAGTTTTATATGCTCGAGACAATTTCAATGAAAACATTCTTAGAATAGAGTGTAATTTAGCAATCTGGGATTTAGTCAAGGCACCAATCAGTTACCCGAGATTGATTAGATGCGTTTTCCCTTGTAGTACGGAAAATGTCAAGGCGGTATCCTAGTTCTCCCCATGCGTTTCCCAACTTACTTTCTGGAGCACCAGAAACAATATCTGTTATCCTGTTATTATGCGAACAAATTGTCCCCACGGCAAAAAAATTTTCCCGTTGGGGAAAATGAGTTCAGGCAAAATAAGCGAGACAAAACGATAACTTTAAACTTAATTTTCACCATTTTTTACTGAAAATCGACCATTATAAAGACATTTGAAATTATAGAATAACACTTTTAGAGTAGGTTTTTTTTCTCTCTCCGCGAATTCAGACAGATAGAAAAGTACTCACAGGTATTTTCCGACGACGTTCTTTTTTTTCGAAAAGTTGAAATTTTCAAAAAATAATAAAGATATGGATCTGAAATTTTTACCAGATATACCATACTATATAATGCGTACTTACGCCAAATTTTAAAAAATCCGCTTTAATTGTAAAAAAATCTATCCTATTAAAAGCTGAAGGTAAAGGGAAGTATGTATCTATCTATGTCCGGCTATCTTCTCACGAACCACTGAATCCTGAAACAAGCAGAAAGTACCAAAAGACAGGAAATAATCCAAGGAATCCATTTCAGCCATTGAAATTACAAAACTATAATTAGTTAAAAAGATATTAATTAAAAACTTAATATGATTGGTTGTGATTCCCCCGTGCTGCCATCTATTGAGAACGTTCACATCCAAAGTTCTTGAATTTTTTTGTTTATTTATTTAACAAAACCTGGTTTGAAATTTGCATAAAAAGTTTTTTCTTTTTTTTAGCAACCTTTCCGTGTTTTCGAAAAATAGTTCTTTTGCTTTTTTTTTGAAATTTTAAAATTTTGTCGTTTTAAGCCAATAACTTCCGAAAGAATTGATGAACGAAAATAGATTTTATATCATTTCAAAGTTCAAAATATTATTTTTCCAATGATACCAGTTGTAGCATTGTACGACATTTTATATAATTTTTATAAATCATTTTGATTTTATCGTCGAGGATAATAGACTCAAGGTGGGGGGGGGGAAGCTGTGTGTTTGGTTTGATATTGGTAGTACGTCTACGTCCATTAGTGTACTCACGTATCTTTCGAAGGTGATATGCTTTTAGTTAACCCTTGCAGATAAACGTGGTATGTATATTTTATTTTGTTTATTCTTTTATATTCTGTTCAGGTAGGTTCAAATAATTTTCATTCGTTTGATTAATTAAAGTTTATTTAGTTCAAGTTATTTTAATTCCATCAGGCTTATCATAATTTAATTAGCAAACATCACTAACTTAGCCTAGAATTTTACATTAAATATTTAATGGCCATTTGTGTTTTTAAAGTTTATAATTACTAATATATTTTATATTAGTAATTATAAACTTTAAACTAATGTATTTATACTATTTATTATATATATATATATATTATCATGTATATTTTATTTTGTTCGTCGTTTTCAATGGATTAAATATTGTGTTCAGGCAGGTTCAAGTTATTTTAATTTCAGTAATCCTATCTTCAGTTGTAAAGCCTATAATTAGCTGAGCACATACATATGCAATTATACATACAATACAGTGGCGAATCCAGGATTCCGGTCTGGGGTTGCCGAGGTTCTAAAGATTTTGTATAGTAGTGACGAATGTCAAACCTCGTTGCTTATGTAAACCAAAACACTTTAACTTTACAAACTTCACTCACCTGACTATAAGAGTCACAAAGAACGATACAATACTTTCGATAATTTAATAAAAAATACAATGAAATAACTAGCCAAAAAATGTCTTCGATTGTGTGAACGCTACAAGTGGAATGACTAGAAAAGGAGGAAAACTTCCGAGCCTGTCAAGCCAGAAAGCAATGTTATTACGATTTTATTATTTTTAAAAAAAGAGAAATTAAGAACAAGCAGTTATAGTGATTTTAAATAAAATCAAGAATAAGATATAGCTCTGGGGGGGCTGCAGCCCGATAGCGCCCCCCGGATTCGCCACTGATACAATACAATTGTACATATATGGATACATGTATCTAAATTATGAATATGTATCTAAATGTTGGATACATGTATCCAAATTATGAATACATGTATCTAAATGTTGGATACATGTATCCAAATTATGAATACATGTATCTAAATGTTGGATACATGTATCCAAATTGTTTGCATTAAGCAAACCTAGAATTTCACATTAGCAATTGTGGCAATTTCTGTTTTTGAAGTTTATTGATATTTAATTTATTAGTGTGTATGTTTTATATTTAAAAGATTTTACGTCCTTTGTGTGTATGTGTTTTTTAGAGTTTCAAACTTTAATATAAAAAAATTTTAGCCAGCATTTTCATGTTGCCTTAATGTATATATCATCATTTATATTTTATTTTGTTAATTGTTTTTAATAGATTAAATATTCTGTTCTTCTAAATTGTTTTAGGTCAGAGTCCTGTTGTTCAGTGTTTATCATTTTCTATTCTTTGTCAGATTTAAAAATTTCTGATTGTGCATTCCCTGTGAAATTTGAAAGTTGATTTCCTCTTAGGACAATTGGAAATTTGAAAAGGATTTGCCTTGAAGATAAGCCAATATTTTCATCTGTGTGGAGAGACTTCTTTACTTCTGTTCTGAATTATCTTTCGCGTATGTGTATTATTTGATTTATTGATTCATTTACTTTAAGTATTTTTTAGGGATTTTTGTGTTTATGTGTTTCTTGAGTACATTCCGTGGTAAGTGTAGGTTGGGTTCTGGAGTGTACTGAAAATCTTCTTTACAACGATTTAAATTATCTTTCTGTGCTGCATTATTTAAATCAATAAGTCTCACATCGGCTGGCACAGTCAAACCCATTTCCTTCACAACCAGAATTATATCATCCTTCCTCAGCTTCCAAATAGACAATTGTTTCACTCTTTTTCTCTTACCTTTTTGTTTGTATTTTTCTGGTAAATTGCTGCTTTCGCGCATTTCCGTTAAATACAAATTTAAATTAATTATATATTTTTTTGGATTGTTTACTTTTGATTAATTATATTAAGGATGGCGAATTAAGGAGTCGGCTTTTTTTTGGAGGTGTAGGAGTCAGTTAAAAATACAGGTGTGTATGTTTCTATTTCTTTGCAGGATTTTTTGTGGGAGAGGGGCTGAAAAAAGGAAATAGGCCTCCAGGGGAACCCGCCTTATTCAGCTTTTTTTCTTTCTTTTTAAAAAGGGGCTAACGAATCCAATGTACTCTGTCTCTGTGGTGGATTTGGAAACGAGTGTATGTTTCTGCCTCGCACATTCAGTGTGCTTTTTTTCTTTACAATGCTTTATTTCTTAACTTTACTGTTATATAAGGTCATGTGTTGGCGTCTATCGGGCAGAGGCAATTTTCTTTTTCACATCTGGTGTTCTTGCTTTTTTAAAAATTTGTTTAACAAAAGCTGAGTTTGTATAAAAGGTTTTGTATTTTTAGCCAATTTCCATGTTTTGATTCATAAAAATAGGAAAAATAATTTACTTTCTCTTCCTTTTTCTTGTGTGTCACTGTGTAACGTTTGTTAGGGAAAGTAAGTGACAATACTTGTTTAAAAATGGAGGTGGGCAAATGAAAAAATGTGGATTCCGAGGCCACACGTGACCTCACTTCTCTCCACTAGGGAATATCACATTATTCGAGATAGCCCGTGCAACCCTAATTAAGCTATCTTAACGTTCGATGACTCATTTTATAGATATTTTTACTATCTATAAATTTCTAATTTAAACTTTTCCTCTCAAATTAATAGCCTTTTATTTAAACGCAAAAAAACGATCGTTCGAATTTCCCTCCCCCCCCCTTATCAGGTTCCTATCTCCGCCTGCAAAATGCAGTGCCATGTTTTGTACGGCCGACCTAACAACTTAAAGCAATAAAATTGCTGTTATGTATTTTTTCCATATTTTGATACTTTTCATGACAATTCGATTTGACTACTGATACACATTTGGATCCTCAAATACTTAATGACGCAGAATTTCCCATAGTATTCTAATACTACCTCTCATAAACTAAAATCTTCTGTAGCGTTTTAATTTTGTATTAAAATGTTAATGGGGATGGACAGATGATATGTTTTTAAGCATATTACATGTAATAATCAAATAAATAAAAGGAATCCGAGTGTTAAATTAAGGCACATACTCATCATCAAGAATTGCAAGTTGTCCCAGTTCTTCATAACAAGAAGCTACAGACATAGTGAAGTTGCCCTGCTGCTCTACTGCTAAGTAGCATTTCGAATCCAGTAACACCCAGTTCTGGAAGACAAAATTCATTAAACAGAAAATGAGTCCCTACTCTGGTATTTATTTCACTTGAAAATATTGCATATGTTACAGTAGAAGTGATTAATCTTATAATCATGCATAATCACAGCACGAAGATATTTGTGGCACGTACTATTCAGCAACGGATTCCAAGACTACCACTTCTGGACGATTTTACACCGGAAAAGGGGTCTCAGGCACTGAGTCATATGAGCGCATTTCCGGAGTTCTTTGTTAGATCACGCTCAGTTCCTCCCATTCTTCACTTCCCCTATTTTCATGAAAATAACTCCACACGGCGCATGCGCAAAAGAGCGGAGGGTTTCCGAATCTGTTGCTAAACACTACACTTACATTTGCCATTTGGTTGTGTCGTAACATGAGCCGCCTCCATTCATTTTGAAACTATCAACACATTTACAAAAATATAGACGAGTTTTCTGTTTTGTCTATTTTGGGTTCACAGAACTTCCGTATCCAGGATTCACTTCTGTTCTACGGTAACCCTCCGTTTTAAGTAACTGCCAAATCCATTTGAATACTACATCAAAATTTAACCGCCAGTTATTATCTAAATTGTTTAGTTAAAAATTTAACCGCCAAATTAGACTTAGAAGTCACCAAAAAGAGCGATAACGAATAATTATGGCAGCTTTCTCACAAACTGAGGCTCTTATTTTAAGTAAATATTGAGAGCTACAGCAATAGGAACATTAAATTTAATTTTTTCAATGTATCCCCTTAAGCTATAACATTAAAAAACTCTACTTCAAACATTAATTAACGCCTTCTGACAGAGTGTTGAAATTTTTAAGATTCCCATTGACGAAGCATTACACCGAAAGTTGGCCGGTACAGTTCTACATTACCCCAATTAAACAAAACAGAAAAATCACTCATACATGTTTCTAATCTAGAAATTCGTGTACTGTCTGACCACCACAGAACTGTGGCCGCCAAAATGTCTAGTTTACGGCGGTCGCTATAGCAACTGGTTATGCTAGGGAAGATCCATTTCGAGTAGGAGGAATCCGACGGAAGTCGGAGTTGTATTTTATTCTTGGCGCTAGTTTGCGGTGATAAAAAAATAGTTGATCATTCGTCTTCTCTGTTACCATACATAGCCCATTTGGCGCTAAATGCGCCAAAGTAACACATTTGAATTAACTTCTACCGACTAGAAATGGATTCTTCCTATGATAACCTGTTTCTGTAACTGCCGTAAACTAGACATTTTGGCGGTCACAGTTCTCGTGGCGGACAAACAGTACTGTTCAGCAACGGATTCTGAGACTACCACTTTTGGACGATTTTACACAGGGAAGGGGCAATGAGTCATATGAGTGCATTTCCGGAGTTCTTTGTTAGATCATGCTCAGTAAAATGCAGACATCACACTTCCATTCTTCACTTTCCCCCTATTTTGATGAAAATAACTCCGCCCGGCGCATGCGCAAAAGTGCGGAGGGTTTCCGAATCCGTTGCTAAACAATATTTTTTATTACCAAAGCGTTTTTTGATCACATATTTATATATCTAATTAATTGAAATAGAGTTCGAGAGAGGCCATGTAATAGATGGAACTACAGAGATGATTTAGCAAGTAAGCTTTCTTTGCTGTTAAATAATTAGGAATTCAGACAAATTTATAGCATGCGTTAGCCATTGCAGATAAGTTTGCTTCTAAATTTATTGATGAAAATTTATTTTATACCTCAGGACATCTATATGTGAGATCTTTTTGTGCTTCTTGACATACGAAAAGATGTTTGTCATTGCAGTCCCCATATCCGACAGTCTACAAAAACAAAAGAAAGAGAAATCGATGAAAATACATCATTGGAGAGTTTTTCAGAGTAGAAAAATATTCCTCTCAGTTGAAAGAAAAATACATGTAAAACAATCATTTCTATTAAAATCTGAAGGTAAACAAACTTATGTATCTATGTACAGCTATCTCCTCACGAAACACTGAATGCTGAAACGAGTCGAAAGTACCAAAAGATGGGAAATAATCCAAGGAACCCATTTTGTCCATTGAAATTCCGAAATTATAATTAGTTAAAAAGATATTAATTAAAAACGTCAAAATTAATGAATTCACATGCTGCCATCGACTGGCAGCATGGTGAATTCATTCACGGCGTATTCTTTTTTCCCCTATTATTAGTTTTCACATCCGGTGTTGCATTTTTTTTGTATTTATTATTTATTTAACGGAAGTTGGTATTTCTTTTTAGCGGGATTCTGTGTTCGGATTTATTAACATTGGAAAAAAATCGTTTTCATGCATTTTTTTCTTTATTTTTTTGTATTTAGGTGTTTAACTTCGTTACGTTCGTTGGGGAAAGTAAGTGACAATATTTATTGATTGTTGAAAGAAACGGAGGCGGGGCATATGAAAATATATGGATCCCAAGGGTCTCACGTGATCTCACTTCTCTCCGCCCGGGAATATCCTATTATTCGAGATAGCCCGTGCAACGCCGGGCCACACATCTATTAAAGGTAAATGGAAAGTTTTAATAGGAAAAAAATAAAGGGAAACCCCATCCTATAACACACATGTGTAGTGCACAGTGCTGCGCCATCTTATAAGTCAGTATCTACGTCCGGGCAATGGGAATTCCTTTTGTCTAGTGGTTAAGATCCGAGACTAAGGACCCAAAGGTCTCCGTTTCAAAAACTACGCACTGCAACAGTGGTGTCTACCGGGCGAAGTACACGCAACACCTACTTCCAGCACATATAAACACTCAAACCACGGTGGCGAAATTGCTACAAAAGCAACTGCCGACCTTTGACCAAAATCAAAATCTTAAAAATATTTAAGGATGATATATTACAACTAGAAAATAACTCGTTATGGTATGACGGTGCAAATTGCCTCTTCATTCGAGAGATTTCCCGTCAAATTTGACGTGTTTAAATAGATATATATGCGAGAGAATTGTTTAACATTGATTGAAAAAAAATAAATTAAACATATGTTTTATGACAGGAAATATATATGTTTTATTTGCCTATTCATTATTCAAGAAATCTCTTGGTCTAAAAAAAATCTAGAAAATCTAGTAGATATAATCTAGATAAAGAGAAAATCTAATTTCAAAACAAAGCACTTCTCTGCTTGTCAAACTTTGCCAAAAAATTATCAAATTATATCATCAGGATTGCAATAAATAATCACATGCATCGTGGCGTCCAAACTATATCACGCGCATGATGTACCACTGACGTAATTTACTACTTTCTATTAAAAAACGGAAATTAATTTGAAATATATGATTAATATAATTTAAAATTGTTCGAGAACTAATGATCATAGCGAGATAAATTTTATATCAATTGATAGCAAATTTTATTTCACTATTTTAGAGCTATTAAATTTGAAATTAGAACGACAAATACTTTTTAAATTTAAAATTATTGAAATTTAGGTTCTCTAACAATGAAATAACGCTGTTTAACGTCTCGCAGTGCTATGGCGCGAGTTTTTTTGTTGGTGACGTCAGAGCATTATCGAGAGATAGATCTGGGCTATTATATTAGTAATATTCAAGCGCAATGCTAAAGACTTTTTGTATTGGTTTTTGTCGACAGGATGACTAAAAACATGCACATTTTATGACTTGGCTAGTCAAATTTTCTAATAATTTTTTATTTAGAAATCTTTCAATTTAGCATTTCTTTCCAATTTGAACAAATCTAAGAATCCATGCGTTGTTGCTGCGAAGCCAATCGTTGAAGGGTGGCACGTATCCATGACATTTCTTTCCAATTTGAACGGATCTAAGAATCCATGTGTTGTTGCT